>KZ345511.1:142691-154866 GCA_002352805.1 Teladorsagia circumcincta
TAAATCCAACATGATGGTGAAATGTCCTTCTCTCAGTTCATCGCCCCCAAAGCTCCAGCATTCCAAACTTGCATACCCACTGAAACGGCGTCTTGTAGCAGAAGGTTCGAGCATTTGAACGCTTTATTCCAACTTTGCTAGCTTAGTTTAAGCCGAGATACATGCATTTGAAATTCGAGGTCGAAAAACGACAGAACTTTCTGAAACGCCTAATAATAAGAGCAGGGATCACGATTCAAAGGCACCTCGGACAACTGCTGCTCAAGGTATGATGCTGGATAGTAAAAATCTGCTCGAACCTTTTCCGTCTTGGTTGAAGCTTTAGACAAAAAAGACCTCTGATGGGAAAGACGGGAAATTAGAGCTAGATTGAGCGCTCGCCCGGATTGCCCAAAAATTGATGCCAACAGAATATCGCGGATCTCATCATATTAAAGATTCAGGAACGTAGCCCTCCCAACTCAAGTCCTCTGAAATGCGTTGTATTACGTGTGCTGAAGGCAAAGCATTGCTACATGCATACCAGGAACATCCACAAGTTGAGCAGTCGCTATTGAACGCCTCGGACCTACTCGGTAACACCTACCTACACAACAGGTCGACGACCTTCTCGGGAATCTTCGTTTATTTAACAACACAGAAAGCGACTATCTTGAGGAGTAATAGTGTTTCCTGTTCGATAGCCTTCCACAAACATGAGTGTGTTGTCGCTTCGCCACTTCTCGGCCTTATCACTTTTATATAACCAATTGGGTTGTTACCGTAATTTTTGCCCACCCTGTAGATACGATCAGCTATATGAGTGGCATGGGAAGAAAACGCACTGATTGGGAATAAAGAGACTTCTGGAAAGGCGCAAATGGAAAATACAAGGAACAGGAAGCAACCAAAGAGAGCAGATAGTGCAGGTAGAAATGAGGCAGCCAAGTTCGATAAATGTTTGGACAACAAGGAGGTCGTGGGGGATCTGGAAAGGGTACTGGAAGAAAAAGAAATGGGAAAAACTCGAGAAAAAAAGGCGGAGGAAGCGAAATTTGCAGAAATATTGGAGAAGGAAGTGAAAATACAGACAGAAGAAGGTAGGCCATCACAGAACAAATGAGAAGAGACAATTCATGGTGAGATATTCAAGAAAGCCAGGGATAACATTCAGCAAGGAGAAGGAGCATAGGGAAGGGTCTACTGGGGAAAGGTCCCCGAAAAACGCCTTTCCGTTGAAACCTGGTATCTCATATAGTTTCGTTTTTTTTCGTTTTTTTTTCAATAGTTTCTCATCGGATAAAATAAATTGAAAATTTACATCAATTGACATAATATTGTCTCACCTCAGCTGCATAGGTTTCAGCGACCGACTGCACGCTGTTGAAAAACCTCAAATCATCGCTTTCGAATGAGAAGGTGTTTGGATGTTGAACAGTAATGATTCGAAAGTTATCAAGTTGTATTAGAGACCTTATTAAGTCACTGTATGGCACATTGCCTCCATAAAGTGCATGGATGAAGACCAGGTTGAAACGGGGTGTTGGAGGGCTGTGAACTATAGCCGCAATTCGCATTGATGAGGTTGTTGACTTGATCATAGCGCGCATTTCACTGAACACTAGACTGTTTAGAAGTTGCTGGATGCTGAAACGCTCTCCAAACTCGGCATTGATTTCATATCGCAACTTGATGAGTGAAATCGAATTGCCTCCGCTGAAGAAAAAATGATCTGTTGATTCAAAATTGTCATGTTTGAGGACCTCCTTCCACACCTTCTTTAGTCTCTCATCGATCATTTTTGATTTCTTTGCTACTTTATTTGACATCATTCGTGGATGCTCTTCACCAACATCCTTCAGTGGCTTCTCCAGCAACTGCGTTATGTTGAAAGTTCGCCCAAATTTGGAAATGTGAAGTTGTCGTAGCTCGATAGCTTGTTTTGTGGAGCCACCAGCTTCTACAAAGCTCAACCTGGGATTCACCTTGTGCCCAAGAAAGTCCTCCGTTAGCTTATGAAATTTCTCCTTTTGCGTGTACTTAATCCAGTTCTTGCTAAGAAGAGCTACGTCGACTTTTGAATTCTTTGTAAGCGGAAGTTCATCCAGTAATATCACGCGATTGGGTCGCATGTGGCTTGGAAGCTGTCTCGAGCACGATTCCACCACATTACTCACAACGTTATCCTCCACTGAGGTAGACGTGATGAAAGCTAACAAAATTTGAACGGCCTCTTTGAATATAACTGTGCACTGTTTCACTCCTCTCACAGAGCCTATAACTGCTTCTATTTCGCTGAGCTCAACACGCTGTCCACGGATTTTCACCTGGTTGTCCCTTCTCCCCATAAAGAGTACGTCACCATTAGGCAGAAGTCGAACCTGATCGCCCGACGGATACCAGGAACCTTCCTTGAGCACACCACTTCGACGCTGTCCAAGGTAACTTCGCATTAAGCCCTTCCCTCGCAATAACAACTCTCCATCCTCTCTCACCAGCATCTCAGTGTTTCGAATTGTTTTCCCAAGGTTGTTGGTCAGGTCTGTAATCCTCATGTGTTTTGTCAAAGCGTACGCTGTCGTCTCTGTTGGGCCGTAATTCTGAATGACTTTCCCCCCAGCCTCAATGGCCATGTTGAACATCCGCTGAGGGAACTTCTCAGCTCCGACTATCCAGTAGCGAAGATCACCAAGTCTTTTGAAATGGCTTTCGCTAAATGTAGCCACTAAACCGGGGAAAAGGAGGCAGTGGGTAATGTCGTGTTGCTCCATGAGGCTGATAAATCGTCTTGGTGAGAAGGTCACTTTATCGACGACTAACTTTGCCCCATTCACTAACGTCATAAATATCTCCAGGATACTGTTGTCATATATGAAATTCGTAAACTGGTAAATAACATCATTGGGGTTCAGGTGGAAGTCGATCGTTGACGATTGCATCATGTTGATCACGGCTCCTTGTTTTATACACACCCCCTTGGGAACGCCCGTTGTGCCGGATGTGTAGATTACGTAGGCCAGGTCCTCCTGGGCACTGTTGCTCACAAGGCCGTGGCATCGTGTGATAGGCAACGTTGTTGAAAGACACCGAAGACTTATCTCTGACAGCTCTGCTCCAACGTAGCAATCGGCATTTGACTCTTTAAGAAGGACTAGAACCCTTTCTGAAGGTAATGAAGAATCTATTGGAAGATAAGCGGCTCCAGATGAGATTATCGACAAACAGGTAGTGATAGTGGAGCCCAAAGTCTCACCAATGATCGGTATTATGGTGTCATTGCGTAGAGTCTCACCTGTGATTTGACTGTAAGAGCGCCTGATTGAGGATGCTCGGCGCTCTATCGAAGACGCTAACTCCGCATAGGTGACTTCTGAAGCGCCATGCTCGACAATGGAGATCCTTGACCCGTACCACTTCAGCTTCAGGAGAAAATCCGATAAGCCAATGAGAGGAGCGTCACTGAAGCTTCGCTTTCCAGGAGGCGATCTTTTCTTTGGTTCACTTTCCGTGCGAAATTGCGCCGTGGAATATTTTTCCGTTTGAGGCAACGGCTCATCATGGCTAGCCTCACCTTGGGCTGGATGGATGGACTGTAGCAGATTGGCTAACTCTACGAATGATTTCATTTGATAAATGTCAGCGATGTCTATGTCCACATTTAGGGCTTCTTCAAGCATTTCCACAAACGCAATCACCTGTAGCGAGTTTCCACCAGCAGAGAAAAAGTTCTCGTTCGTGTCAATCGTTTCCACCCCCAATACCTTGCGTGCCAGCTGCATGATAATTCCCAAACAAGTTGGTCCAGTGCATTCATCTGACTGCAGCGGCGGGGGGAGAAGGTCCGACTGAAGCTGTCGTTGAATATCCTCCATAATTTGTTTACCATACTCACTACGACAGCACTTCTGCATTCGGAAGGTCATACGGTAGCCACCACGGCACTTTTCGAGATCAACTTCCAATGGAAACTCGGATGTCACGGGGAGCATGGACATCACTTCCTGATCGTCGGCTTCGTTGACCTCTAAGTCATATCTACAGTTGAAATAAACATGAAATAGTGGCTTGAGGTCTCGTTTTAGTTGACGTGCTGAAGTCACCAGCTGGGAAAAAGGAATGTTCTTCAATAAAATGTCTGCAACGTTGCGCTGCAGCGCCTGAAAAGCTGTCGAATCATCACCTTGCCTTTTTATATGAAACACCAAGTTGTTGAGGAAATATCCGATTATCGATTTTGTTTCTGCTGACCGATTTGCATGTGGGGCTCCTACGTTGATACTTCGTAGCCCGAATTTGTCCATTATACTATTTGAGATCATCATCAACACAACTACAAAGAGGGAAACACCACTGCGCTTCGTCCATCGCTGAGCTGTCGCCTCCGGGAATTCGAACCGCAACAAATCCACTTCTCCTTCATCCTCTTCCAGAGGAATCGCTTCCGCAGTGACCAGCTCCTTGATGTACATTTCATCTATTTCCGCGTCTTTGCCATGTTTCAGGCAGTAGTCTTTGTAGGAATGCTTCTGTCTGCAGATCGAAGGACGTTCACCGCGTTGTAGCTTTTCCAGTATGACGCCGAGCTCCTGCTCAAGTATAGTAGTAGACCATGCGTCGGAAATGATGTGATTTAGCAACATTGCGGCGACGATGCAGTCGTGCCCATCGAATAGAGTGACCCTGATGGGAAGCCCATCGGTGAGTTCCAGTGGGGTCCGCATGAACAGATCAACTGATTTTCTCATAGTGTTCGTGTTTTGAATAATCAGAGCTACGTACGCCTCTGTCACAGAAAGCACCACTTGCCTCGGTTGGCCCTCCTTCTCGAGAAAAATTGATCTCAGTGACTCATGGCGCTGTATTTCGTAAAGCAATGCTCTATGGAGATGAGTTGGAAGAAAGGTTTTCGGAAACTTCTTCAGAAATGGAAGCACGTATGCACGTGGATTGTCTAGAGAAAGGTAATACATTTGAAGCTGCTGAGTGCTGAGCGGGAAATCTTCTGTGGTTTTCTTAATGAAGACCACTTTCTGGGGGCGCAGTGCCCTTGGTAGCATTTTTAGCGCCTCACGAATACCATCGTCAATCTGGGTCTCGCCGCTATATTGCAGTTCCAGTCCGTTGGTGCCACCTACGACGCGCACTTGTTCAATCGGTAAGGAACCGATAAGTTTCGTGATATCCGAAGGGTCGTACACTACTCCATCGATGCGGATTGGATTGTTCACTTTTTGAGAGATGTGGTAATCCCAATCGCAAACGATGTTTTGGAAGGTTTCCGCAAGGTTTTTGATGTATTCCTCATTGAACAAATTCCTGTTGAATTCGAATTTGATGGTATCTGCTTGAGGATCAATGAAGACTGAAATTTCAAACTTTGTTACAGTAGCTGCAGTAGGTTCCACGATCAACTCCTCATTTTCGTAGACGGAATAGCTGTCGTAAATGAGCATCACGCTCACGAGTTCCTTGGAAGGGGACAAGTTGACAAGCTCCTCAAAAGGTAGGAATACATGCGACATCGCATTCGCCACTTGAGTCATCATACTTTGCAGTACCTTCTCCTGAGCGCCACGCGTGTCCTGCAATACCAATGCTGTATTGACGCCATATCCCACGGAATTCTGAAAGTTCTGCGTCCTCAAATTGACAGGAAACCCAATGGCGATTGGGAGCTTAGGGTCGCAACTGAGCTGTTGAAGCGCTTTTGATAAAAAGGTGAGAACAACAACAAAAGGAGTACACCCGTAGCATTCGACCAGTGAGAGAACCCGGGACGTTAGCTGACCTCCTGAGAAAACTGATGTCCCTGCTGTTGGCTCGTTGATGATCAATCTGGGAAATGTTGTCGGCAACTGATTTTGCACATAGTCTTTCAACATCCCTTTCCAGTAGTGTAGATCGTCTTTTCCGGAATTTTGGAACTGCTGTAGCAGCCATAAATGAAACATGTGACCATCGTTTATTGGAACCTTCTGCTGATTCAGTAGCTGAGATAAATTCGCTACAATCACCTGCATCGAGTGCCCATCGATAATTACATGATTTGCAGCAACACAAATGCGATTTTCCTCCAGAAAAACTATAAAGGGAGGTTTTTTGAAAGGGTTAAGGACAAGATCCGTTTCGGGATCCAGATTCTGGAAGCACTCAGTGCCCGAGAGCACTTCCCTTGAATAGCTTCTGCCATTTCTGGCAAATCGCGTTCGAAGAGATGAATGAACCATAATCAGCTGATTGACCATCTCGACGCACTTTCTTGCAGTGATTGTCTTCTTCAAAGTGACACTGAATGAAAGATCATAGAGAGCTTGCACCTTTTGATTCCTGAAGGAACGAAGTAGGGTGATTTGCAGGGGCGATGGTTCTTCATAATTCTGCGAATCCTTGAGAGCAGCTACTTCAGTAGGAACTTCACTAGCGCCTTTGATCCAAGTCGCCAAATCTTTCACATGCGGGCATTCAAAGATTTTTACTATAGGTACTGATATTCCAAAAGATTTTTCAAGGGCGGCCACCAGGCGAACGGCCAACAGCGAATGTCCTCCTGCTTGGAAAAAGTTTGAGTTGATGTCTAGTTCCTTTTGCTGCAGCACTTCTTGGTAATTTGTCAGAACTTGTTCTTCAACACGATCTCGAGGTTCTGCCTTTGCCCTGGAAGCGGGTAGGCCGTCAGCCCTCAAAGATAACTCACTTCTGTCAACTTTTCTGTTTGATGTGAGGGGAAACGCTGACAATTGAACAATTTTCGTAGGCAGCATAGACGGCGGAATTTTCTTCTGGAGAACTGTCAAAGGATCTCTGGCGGCTCCCGTGTAAAATAATACGATGTGGTTGAATCCCATCTTGTCTTTTTGAACAACGGCGACAGCGTTCGTCACGCCGTCAACGCTTCGCGCTACAGCTTCAATTTCGGATAGCTGAATGCGTTGACCATTCACTTTGACTTGATCGTCGTTTCGTCCAAGGAAATGCAAATGTCCCTGCTGATCACGTCGTAGCTTGTCTCCAGTGAGGTACACCCTGTGATTCCTCCTTGAAAGTCGATCTTCGTGAGTTCGATGTGGATTGTCGATGAATCCCTGATTCGATGCAGAAGTGTATCCTCTAGCAAGGTTTTCCCCACTGCAGTAGAATTGTCCCACGTCCTTTCGCTCGACCGACGGATTGTTGAATGAGCAAAGGCCATTTGGCACACCTGGGATGGTCAGACCCAGGCAGGTGGAGCTGTCTCGTAGCTTCATCTTTAGCGATATCTGGTAACATGTGGCCTCTGTTGGCCCATAAAGCTGAACTAGTTGCTGTCCCCGACCAAGCATGAAGTTCAAAGCGGATTCAGATATAGTTTCACCACCAAAACTCCACTGTTCCACCTCTGAAAGTCGGCTCAGATCCTGCTCATCAAACATTTCCATTACGATGGGAGTCATGTGAAGCACTGCGATGGGCTGCCGCTTGACCAAGTCATCCACAACGTCGGCGTTTTCATCCCTTATGCTGAGAATGCCTCCATTCAGAAGACTCCCGAAGGTGTTGCTAATGCTCGCATCGAATGAGCTTTTCGTGAATTGTAAGACACGTGCGCCAGGACGAAATCCGCACAGTCTCGTCGCATGTTTGAGCATATTCAGCGTGCTCTGATGACTCACACAAACGCCTTTAGGCTTGCCAGTAGTACCTGAAGTATAAATCAAATAGGCAAGAGAAGCTGAGCAAGATCGAGTCCAGCAACGAGTTCGTTTACCAAACGACAGTTGTGGGTTCAAAATCGGAACCGAAATATTGGCCAGCGTTAGATCTGTGACAACAAGTCGTGCCTGGCAGTCTGCCAGTACGTACTGCATCCTTTCAGAGGGCGTGTCGGGAGGCAGACACAGATAGGCACAACCGAGCAGATGCACGGAAATGATGGTGATGTGGTTTTCAATTGATTCTGGCAGAACTATGCAGATAACGTCGTCACTTCTAGGAAGTTCCCCATTGCTCTGGATAATGATCTCTTCCATTTGATTGGCGAAATTTCCGGCAGCCTCCATTGTGTTTTGAAAGTTCAAGATCGAGGAACTGGTTTCAAGACAAACGGTGGACTTAAGGATGGTGGCTTGCTCGTTGAAAATTGTTCCCAAAGTTTTGCATCGAGGAGTGTCGTAGGGTAGGGCGCTAACTATAGAGGGTACTGGACCGATAGGATGCTTCTGCTTCAGAATTCGATTCAAAAAGAATTTGAAAAGCTTCAGGAGGTCTTCGATTGTCGATTCAGAACAATGGCTTTTGTCGTAATGTATCAGGAGGCTAAGCTCTGTCCCGTGCTGAAAGATCCAACTTTGATGGAACTGGGCGAACACGGACCGTGGTTCAATCACCTCCGACTCGATCCCTGTGATTTCAGGAAGCTCTAGGATAGAAGCATTTTCCAAGGTGAGAACATGCCGGAAGAGAGGAGTCGACGTCACGTCACGATCCACAATGACTTCTTCAACGATTTTTGCAAGAGGAGTGCTCTGATAGCCCACTGCAGAAAGAATTTGATCACCAGCATATCGCAAAAGCGTAGGGAGATCAGTGAATTCTTCCCTGAATCTCAACGGAATCGTGTTGACGAAAAGGCCGACAACGTCCAAATTTTCAGGGGTTCTATTCGCCACCGTTGTCCCTATGACGATATCGCTCAAATCATGAACTGTTCTGAGAGCCTGAACGTAGCACACCACTAGAATTTGGTAGAGTGTACAGCCATAAATGGAGCACACTTTTCTCAACTCCGGCTCTCTGACAAAATCCAGGAAGGCTTCAACGTAACCTGCTTCACCATTGAATGCTCCTGCATCGCCTTTTGCTTGGATCGCTGGCGGTTCATAATCTTGCAGGTAGACCTTCCAGAACTCCAAAGAATCGTCTGCGTTTTGCCCTCTAATGGTATTATTACCAGTCCGTATACGTCCACCATTATAAGCTGTGGCCAACTGTTCACCAATGATAGCCAAACTTCTGCCATCAGAGTTGATGTGGTGAATTCTAAGATCTAATTGGACGCCTTGATGCGTTTTGGTGATCTTTGCCGTGACTAAAGATGAATCGTGCAGTTGTGGATCCTGTATGTGCGCTTCTCGCGTAAGGTCGTGAAAGCATTCTGTGCCGGATAGCCTTATCAGTACCGGCTCCATGTCAGAAGAATCCAGCCTTGACCTTGTGGCTGGATTGTTCATTACAACGGCACTAAATGTCTGCCTCAATCTCAACTCGTCTAATTGACCACTGAGTTTTATTTGAAGTCGGATAATGTAAGAGTCGCGATCCGGATACATCTTCGCCAGGAACCACAGTCGCTTTTGCTGTGGTGAGAGTGGGATTTCAAAGGTGAAAGACGCCGTTGTAGGAACTTCCTTGCACAATGTTTCCGCTGGGTTCCTCTTCGACTCTAGATAGCAGGCAATTTTCTCGGCTGTACGCAGTGAAAAGAGCGTTCTCAGTTCTAGCTCATAACCCTGTGCTGCGAGATCTTGCACAACCAACATTGCCTGAAATAGCGTTTACAATGAAAAAAGGATATGTAATGATATATGATGATACTCGTTTTGGAAGACTGCAAGGGGCAATTGTTGCCCGCATTGGGAACCTTCAGACTGGCAGAATCCGTCTGATACAAGCGACTGTAGAAAATAGCAACCAGAGAGTACTCATTTTTTCTTTTTTCCCCCATTTAGACCAGCCAACTTTTGCACCGCATCCAAGTCACTTCCTTATGTTGAGATTGACATCGCTCAGGGCAGAGTATATCACAAATGAATACAAAGGGTGTCTACAAAAAGATCGCAAGGATTCCGTGACATAAGGTTCGAGTATTGAAACCGCCGGGAGTTTTTAAGGCACAACCCTGTCAAAAGTCGCGAGAACGGTTCTCTTCGGTCCTAGAAATAGAGCTTCAGAAGACAATCATAGATGTGGCATTCCCGTGCACGGAAATGCCCTACAAGGCATAGGACCTTGCAAAGTAGCTGCAGCAGTTAGAAATTTTTTCTTTTATTTGGCTGTTGCCTGACACCCTCTCATTCGTTGCGCTCTCCGCCTCATACTCTCCTCTTTTCGCCGTTCCGTTTCCGACAGATTTTCTTCCATCTTTCTCTACTGCTGGCCATTTCGCCCCAGCATTCTCGTATTCGTGCGCAAGAACCACATCAATTTGATCGTGGGGGACGCCCTTAAACCATAGCATTGCATAAGTATATGTGTAAGAATGAGAACTTTGCGGTCATCATTGAAGCAGGAAGGCGGTCGTGGAAAATGCCAGCGAGGACGAGAATTAACGCCTCGCCTTCGCCCTTCTCACTGAAGTTATGCATCTTCCCATCCTATAGATCATGATAAAACGAAGAGCCCCAGAGAGCATGCAGAGATTCAGTCAAAGGGACGATGCCATTAGTTGCCGACTTATTTCTCCCTCAAAAAATTGTCAGCAGACTAGGACAACCCCTATAGGCAATTCAAACGATGACGTTGATGTGAAACTAATCACTAATAAATATGAATAATGACTGGTTTGCATAATTTCAAGATATCTCAGATCTCCCAAAAAGGAAATAAAAACTACTAGCCTAATTTCCAGATATTCGAAACGGTTTTGAACCTTTCCAGACCACTTGGAGCTACTCCTATGAGAAGTTTTGGTTTGAGATATTGCAAGACTTTCTAGCGATTGAAAACGTACCTTTACGGAATCACCGCCGAAATCGAAGAAGCACTCGTCAGCCATAAAATCCCTCTTGGTGTACTTTTTGAACGAGTCAACCACTGCTCTTTCAACATCTCCTTGAGGCGAGCGTGGGTTCACGACGGGGCATTGGCGCAATGGTTTTGGCAGCAGTTTTTTGTCGATTTTTCCGTTTTGATTCAAAGGGAACTTCTTTAGTGGTACGATGTGCTTGGGAATGCAATAGCTGGGCAGTCGTTCACTCAGGGAATCCAGCAACGCGTCTGCTGACCAACAGTCACTGGTGACGATAACGCAAGCGGCAAGCTCTCTTGTGCCGTTCTCTTCGTGAACACTGATCGCACACGCGTCAACTTCGCCATTCGAACAAACCTCATGTTGTATCTGAATTGATATTATCAAACGCCATTAGTGAAAGGCTAACAATTCAACTCGCCTCAAGCAGATCAATGAGTCGACCTCTTATTTTCACTTGCAGTTCATTTCGTCCTTGGAAATGAAAACGATCGTGCTCACATTTGACAACATCTCCGGTTCGCATTTCTTTTCCAAAAAATCCCTGCCTTAGCACATTATCATTGAGTTTTTGGTTGTTGTAGTATCCTCTAAACAGTCCGCACCCATTAATATAGTATATGCCCTGATACTTATTTGGGAGCAATTGCCCATCCTCATCCCGGAGATAGTGATGCAGGTTACGGTAGGGTGCGCCAATCTCGGGAATAGGGCTGCAGACATCCATTCGATTACACGTGGTGTATACAGTCTGCTCCGTCATACCGTGTTCGTGATAAATGCCAGCTCCGATTTGAAGAAGCAGTCGAAGAGCCGATGGTTGTATCGCCTCACCTCCGAAATGAATGGATTCCAAGAAAGCTAGTCGCTCAATGTCCGAACAGGATAGCGAAGAGAGGTACGCTGGCATGATGTAGGCATTTGTGACACCATCCATCTCATTGAGATTGGGGATGAGTCCTTCGGCCAGTGTGATCGACGCACCGTTTACCAGCGTCTTGGTCAAATCAGCGAAGAAAATGTCAAAACCGTAGTTGACCACCTGATAAGTATGCGAGTAATTATGCAACAAGTATGCTCTCGTGTAAGCTGCTGCGAGATTACTGTGACCGGAGAACTCAGTACAGACCATTTTCGGGATTCCCGTAGTTCCAGAAGTGCATGTGATGTAGGCTATATCGTGGAGCCCCACACGGTTCAAAAATCTACCACGCTTCTTCGGATATGTCTTCGGAGCCAGAACCGGCACACCAATTCTGTTAGCGGAGCTACGGAGCTGCTCCGGTATCGTGCCTACCAAAATGGGATTACTGAATCGCTCCAGTATATCGATCACACGCTGCGCTGGCCAATCAAGGCTTATCGGAACAGCTACCATTCCGCTCTTCCAGATTGCGATAATCATCACTATTAGATCGAAAGATCGTTCCATAAACACAGCCACACATCTATCTGTGCTTGGTAGCTCCCCAT
>KZ345512.1:41161-51591 GCA_002352805.1 Teladorsagia circumcincta
TGAAGATGAGGCTTTGCGTCTCCGGTAGCAATAACAATAGCAGATTTGGATGGAAACTTTCCGGAAATTGGAAAAAGAAGTCATCAATAGTGGCAAACCATTCATGTCTGGATAACTGAAAGAGTGTTGGAAAATGAATTGTAAAATGGAAAGTGAAAATTCGCGCATTACTGCTCACATAGAAGCAGAATAAAATCAAAACAAACTGCCTATAGGCCGTCGATTGGTATGCGCCACGATTTCGATTTTTACTTCGTGTCGTGATCACATATGAATGAATTTCCCATGACTTCTGGTGGCTGAACGATGTGAAAGTCGATGTTTTCACTTTTTCGGCAATTATGGCACCACTTAAGTCAACAGGGATGAGAGGAGTATTAGCTGGGGGGTTTCGTCCCCGAACCGTATAGCCAGGTTTTTGAACGTATAAGGTACTAGTATGTACGAGCTCAATAGCTTTTAGAGACTCACGAGGTTGTGTTTATTTATTTACTTATTGATTCGTTTATCTCCTCCAGAAGACGCCTCAAAGCGCATAAATTAAGCGAGCTTAGTCAAAGCAACAAACATTGTGGTCAGAGAGAAAACGTTTTTGAGCAGAGAGTTCCGATTGAATTGGATAGAATCTTCTTGAGTTGTTATCGATCTTTCCACACACATACATATGTAGGCCAAAGGACACTACCTTACTAATGTTTATTTATTTATTTATTTATTTATATATTTATTTATTTATTTATTTATTTATTTATTTATTTATTTATTTATTTATTTATTTATTTGTTTATTTATTTATTTATCTTCGCATTCATTGGTCCGCTATCGCAACAACAGAAATGGATTAGTAGTAGTTCATCCTGTACAGTCGCACTGAAGTCCCACTATATCACTGTGTTTTCCATGAATTTCAAGAAATTTGTAGCGATTTCAGAACTGCGCGATCGCGGAACAAGTACTGTTCATCGGAGTAAGCGTAAGCAGCGGAGTCCATAGTTGGGAGTGGGAAAGGGAACAGCAGAATTGGAGTGAGATCATATCTTGTTAGAATAGGGAGTCGCATGAAGGAAACGACAACCCATGGTTGAACCCTCCAGGATGCCTATTTCGAAAATTAGAGGGATTCCCTTGCTCAGGAGATGTACGAATTCTTCGGGACGACGAATGGAATGAGGGCGATGGTTACGCAGGCGAGTCCTATGAGGAAGTCTTCCATGACACTAGATTCAGCCTTGGTGAGGAATCTGTATTCCTCAAAGTCATGCTCAAGGACCACCTGCCGCTCGCTCTTACAATTAGTGCTACCGTCTCCGGAGAAGGACTGATGGCTCTAGATTGGTTAATAGCCACCATAAAACAAGGAAATGGGTGCGAGGTTGAGGGAAAAACCAAGGCAGTGTCAGTTAACGTTACCTGGAAACGGTAATGGTTGTCGTTATGTCGAAAGTGATGAACAGCCCGTGGGCTTGCAAAAAGGGTCATTATGCGCATTAGGTAACATGGTCCCGTATGACATCAGCTCCTGCTCATAATGAGCAGCACGTTCAGCAAGCATTGCTGAGATCTCGGAAGTAACTTTGATCAGAAGGTTTTCAAAAGGAAGGAATAATTCTTTAACGTATAATTAGATCAAAATAAATCATTTCTTTTCTGCATTCTTTCATTACTAAAGTTTTATTCAATCACTTGTTATTCTTATTACCACTACTTATTACATACTACTTACTTATTTATTTTCCTTATTTTTCAATTATTTGTATTTATTTTTATTCAAATTTATTTATTTTTATTTTCCACTTTTTATTTGTCATTATTTTTTCTTCCACTATTATTATTAGAACTGTCTATAAGTTGCAGAACTATATGCGTCATGAAGGTCCAGCTCCGCCTGCTCGAAACTGGCGATGTCACGGAATGAGCGATAAATATGTGTACCAAATGGGTCTGAAGGAGGGTATAATGAATTACGAGACGTTATCAGTGATCATCACCGTGGACATAGTTTCTTGCTACAGCCGTCCACGAAAAACCGGACCTACTGTCCATCCATCTGACGAACTCCACAAAGCCATGGGAGGCTGTTGGGAAAAGCTAACTCAAAAAGGTCCAGCGCTACTTCGACTTAACGAATCGCCATTTTATTCAATTTCTAGCTGGTTTTTCGGGACCCTGCGCACAACCTGACGTTTATGATTGAGTCAAGGCGACAACAAATGCGGACGAGCATCCCATGGTTGGTTCAAAATTTGACCACTCATCGTCCAAAGATGAGCGTATTTTTGACGCGTAAGAGAAAAAAGAGTGCTATTAACCCTTTACTGCCCCATGCATTTCACTTGAATTGTCTACGACTTGAAATTTTACTGAAAAATTGTTTATCGAACGCGGCAGAAGACGATTATCGCATCAGGTAAGCGCGAGAACGCCTGGTGCTCGCGCCACACGCGCCGACGCCATCAAAATCGGCTTTGAGCTGGCGCCCGTAGCGCAGGTACAGCTTACTCGCAGCGACTAATGTGATATTCATCTTCAAGGTGATCTACCTCTAACGAAGACTTTCCAGCAAATCTGGTGACCTAAGGTGTGTTAGTGACTTGTGGGGCTATCACCAGTGGCGCATGCGCCAAGCGTTTGCGCTGAACTAATGTGACGTTCGTGATCTGTGGATTAGACTATTCCCGTGCACCAATCTAGCCAGATCCACAGTCATGGACAAATTTCGATAAGAATCCGGCTCACTTTTCTAGGAGTGGGGCAATAAAGGGAAAATAGTGCCGAAAAAAGCTCTAAAGCAAAGCAACACAATTACTACGGATTAGCTGAAATTAGCGAGCATGGCCTTGCTTAATACTTTGTCGGCCTACTCAACCTACTCAACCCATGGCTAAGTACAGGCTCAGTACAACGGAAACCACTTGGAGCGTAACGAGGAAGGGGTTCTCAAGGAAAAAGGGCCCTGAATTGAGTAGAAAATTGTGCCGTAAGACGTATGGGATGCGGCCATTTCTCACTCACAAGGCAAAAAAGGTTGGCTCAATTGTTCGTTTCCGAAAAAAAAGAGTGAGAAATGCCCGGATACTCAACTCAGCGCGGACAAGAGACAAAAATGTCCTGATCGCTGAATTTTCCGGCGAAATCACCACATCCTTTGAGGGTTCCAGATTTTCCAGATTTAGTTTTTTTACATCTCTCAGTGGAAGAAGCTAGCCCAGCAGATTCTGCCACTACCTCAACCCCGCAATCGACGTCAATTACCGTAATCCCATGCAAAGCTGGTGCCCAACCTATTTGAGCTCCGCTCGAGTTTGAGCTGACGTTTCTATGACGAGCTCAACCGTAAGCAGACGCTTATGTCATCGACGCCGTGCAAAACTACTCCAATTAAAGGCCCAGCATATCCCATTTCAGCCTCCAGGCAATACATCCGTCGTGCAGAAAACGAGCGACGCACGCTTCTCTTTCGTAAACAATAAACAACTTCAGCTGTGGGCTGTCTCCAGTTGTATCTTTGTGTCTGCGGGGGTGTTTGTGTGAGCTCCTCAAAGCTTCCGGCTACGTTATAAGTGAGAAACCCTGACTGACTGGTATGCCCATATGGTTCGTTTCTAGTACCGTAGTCCTAACAACCTATTAGATCTTCATATTGCAGTCGAGTCGAATATTCTATACCCTTACCGGCGCTCATGTCCTTGGGGGGGACACGAATTAGTGAGCCATGTGTTGTGCTCGGAACCAAGCCTTAGCGATGACAGGGACTCTGGGAGAGGATGTGAGCATATTTCTTCTTCTTAGCGTTTCTCTCCTCTCCTGAGCTTAGTACTAGTGTCACCTACCATCGGCCGTGTTGTGATGTCCCTCCCAAGAACATGAACGCCACTCTTACCTATCCCAACAAGTCAATGCGGCCAGATTAGTAAATGGCCATGGTCGAATCTGACCAAGTTGGTTACGATCTGCGTGAGAATTTGTCTACCTTATCGGCCCAGGAAGGAGCCAGGTTGTTAACTGGCTAGGCTCAAGTCTGACGAGGTTGGCTGAGATCAATATAGGAAAGTGATAATAGTGAAGATGACAAAAACTCGAGCTGATGCCCCCCCCCGCCTAATAATTAGCCAAATTAACATAACGAGCACCCGCACCCCTGTTGGCTATAGCTGACCACATGAATGAATTCAATTAAGAAGCTCGGCACGACCACGGCCGAGCCCTATTGTAATGAAAACTGAACGAATTTTGGAGTTCCCCCCCCCCTCGCACCCTAACCAGGGACCATTTCTATGAATGAGGATATACTTTATGGCCCCCTAGCGGCAATCGTAGAAAATCTCAGGAGTATGTCACCTTTTACGGTGAGCATGGCCCAGTATAAAATGAGCGTTAACGATCGAAAATATCGCAATTCATAGAAAAAGGAATAAGCAAGAAAAGAAAAGGAGAAAATGATCGATGGTTATCGATTATTGATAATGATTGATAGCGATATGTAGAAAAGGACTACTAAATGACAAGGAAAGAGAGCTCAAAATCATAGAAATCCAAAAGAAATGGACATTCCCCAAAAATAGAACGTAGAAACGTTCGTTGTTTGGGTATTACAGGATCACATGGGCAAATAGGTCTCGCACGGAAAATAGCGGTACGGTAATCGACAAAAACGGCGGTTCATACAAAAGGCAACTAACCTCAGTCTTGGTGATGCACCTCCGCTAGGTTGCCGACTAGTGCCATTCTCAGCTGAACGCCGCCGTCGTTCACCTGAAATTGGATAAATTTTATCGGAACTCCAGGGATATCACTTTTGGGTGGCCAATGAGATTAGGGCTATTTGGAGCGTCAAGTCCAAGGATATATCAAGGTCTAACTACCTCGAGTGGAGAGCTGTTTGAGAAGTTTTCGCGGTGAGCGCATGATGTGCGATTAACGACAAAGACGACTATGTGAATGTGCGCTGTCGCCACAGGCTCCGCCCCGTTGCCCGTTCAAATTTGAGAGGCGTAACCGTGTGGGAAAGAAACTTGACGGGTTAAGCACGATGAATGGAGGGGATTCTTTTTGACGTGAATATGTTCTTTGATGAGGTAATCATTTTACCCTAGTGGCACATAGAAAGCGGGGATTACGGTGGCCAACGTGCTGGAACAGATGAAGTCGAAAGATAAAGGAGGCTGAAAGTTGCAAAAAACACTTTGTCGGAAATCAAGCTGGGCCTCAAGGGCGCTTTCAGAGAGTATACATTAGAAACCGCTGGCTGACTTTTTCAGTTGGAGGGGCTTACCCTTCGAAAATGGCGAGCGATAACCGGGAATGGGTTCGAAGGAGAGTGGCAAGGGATAAGATATTCTTGGGCTGATTTCATCCAATTCTGATATACGGCTCAGTCGAAATTAAGGGTGCAAAAAAATAGAATGTTTCATTTCAGCTGTCCTGCTTTTTCCCTCCCTTATTTGCTGATCTTATTTCATGGGTCCCGAATCCCAGTCAGGCTAGCCATTTGCTGGGTAATTCTCATAGGAGGGGTCGTATCAGTGACTCATGGGAAGGGTAATCCATGTTTGATGGAATCACTATAAGTAATTTCTTGGAATATATTGGAAACTTTTACGAGAGAAGAGACATTTTGGAAATCTCTCCTCCTCCTCCCCCCCCCCCTTCTTGCGCTCATGTGATATTTTGAAGGAGGAACATAGGTGCTAGGGATAGGACTGCTCATTTGAGCACTAGGACCATCCAAGAGACCATGGTTCACATGGACCCTTTGCTCTTCCCAACAGAATAGTCGGTTGTGCCCTAGTGCTGTCCCTGGATGAGCTATATATCGATGTCTCGATGAAATATGGCAGCCAATTCGACATCCCCAGCTAAGCCTTTCCCGGCTGGTGTCACAGATTCTGCCTAGGTCCTACCTCCAACCTAACCACCCTTAAGCCTACTCCAAACTATATCTGAGGTTCAAGAGTTATGCACTATTGTCAAGTCATCGAAAAATTCCGTAACCCCCAAGAAGTTCCTGCAGATACCCCAGAGACTCATAAAAATCGCTGAAGAAAAAAACCAAAAACATTTTAGGGATTCCCGAAGAATATCTCTCAATCTTAGGTGGACCTTCACTCAAGCGAACGAAACGCTCTCTTCAGTAAAGGAAAACTCTACCCCTTCCATGTGTGAGATTCCTCGATATTGGCTCACGCTCGCTCTCCTGATAAGCTTTTGCCCACTTATGGTTAGTGAGTTCCTCAGGGGTCACGAAAGTTTGGTTCCTGACGTCCCGTGCTAGTACCATAAAGGAGCCCTCCATTCTTGGCATTCCCATTTGTCCAGAAAATCCAGATTTATGCCACCCATTACTCTTCCTACTGAGCCCAGTATTTGGTGACTTCCGCTGCGTCCAAGGCTCATGCCTGTGTTTTTACATCATCCAAGCAATTTACCCGTACAAGCTTGACGGCCATTATTCACTCCTGAGATGGATAAGTTGCATTGCAGTTCGTAGGGGTATGTGATCGAATTTTGTATAGCCGACCTGATAATACAGGGTTTTATCGGCTGGGTTTCTGCGCAACCTGATTATTTACGGTCCTGTTTGTTGTGATTTCAGTAAGAAATAGAGAACGTCGAAATTGTTTCTGAGCCTTTCAAACGGACACAAGTAGTCTTGGGAATTTTTTGCGACAGAAAAAAAAAGAAAATTTGCCATTTTAGCAGATGCGCACTAACTTGAATTCCTTCAAAATGAACTCGCAAATCCATAGCTGCTCCCAGGCTTGACATTATAGCTATGTACGGTATGGCTTTTTCTCAGCCTGGTCTTGTTTGTTGTGTGTATAGTGTCACTACTCTATTGATTTGGTGTGCGGCTTTGAGCGTGATAAGTAAATAAATAAATAAATAAATAAATAAATAAATAAATAAATAATGGTGGTCAGTTAGAGTAGTTTATTATTCGTTTATGGGGCGCTCATGTCCTTGGGGAGAGTACATTACAACAGGCCGACTAGGGCTAAGTCCAGCAGAGGGGAGAAACGACAAGTAGAACACATATTGCTCACATCCTATCTCCCAGAACCCCTTCCCCTGCGCGAGGCCTAGTTCCAAGCACAGCAGTTGGCTCACTAGCTTGGATCCCTCCAGGAACATGAGCGTCGTTTATGGGTACAGTCGACACGCTGTAAGATAGTCAGAATAAGTATAGGGGAAGAACGGTACTTGAGGAGTAATTGTGAAGTGGTGAAAGTGGTGGAGCAACAAGTGGCATTGCTCCATGCACATGGGCGGCATACTTCTAGGGGCTGAGTCGCATGTAAATGTCGGTATGACTCCCCATGTAAGTGGAATGCGCGGCGCATCTCGAAATGCTTGATGGTAAATTTATTGATACTGCTCGATATTGAACTATAGTAAAAACAACAAGTCATTTTCTTGCACTTTTTATTAATGATATGAAAAATGTAGTAGCAACAAAACAACAAATCAATAAGCAAAATGAACAACAAGCATTTGTTGTGGCTACATTCTTGAGCCTTATTCTTACGTTATCCTTTTACAATGTAATAAGTATGCGAATATATAATATAGGTTTAATAGTAACGTAAAGACATTGATTACCGTACTCTTGGCTTTTCACAACGTTTTCTATTGTTTGTCTTTGTAGTAGCGTGAAAATTGTACGTTCGAATAATGAATAAATAAATAAATAAATAAATAAATAAATAAATAAATATAAATAAATATAAATAAATAAATGAACCAAAATGCGAGCAACAAACAAAGGTATAATAAGGGCAACGTTGTTATATTACACTAGAAATATTTGATCAGCTGATTTGATCATTATTTTTAATTGTTGACTTCATTACAACTCACATCATCATACATTTATATTTGTTACACAGGAACCACTTATTATATCTATGGTAATATATGTGAATAATTACTGTCATTATGCTGACATAATTCAAAAAAAGATATGATACTTGGTCAAGAATGATGTAAACACTTGGTTTCAGGCCTCCCAGAATATTTCACTATCTTGTAGAATATTTTACTATTACAAATATTTCACTATTTTTCGTATAATTTTTATTATTAGGAACTTCCTGAGTGGAAAATAAAACGCACTATTAATAAAAAAAACTAAACGTATTTACGTCGTTATACCTCGTAAAAACAATGCGTAGTAACATCACACTTCAATGATTATTTACAGAATTCATTGAGCACGATTCGCCAAGTTTGTATTTTCGACGATCACTACGAGCACCTCGTGCAACTCGTGACGCTCTCATTGCTGCGCTTTTTATACCAAGTCATTGTTCGGTAAAGTGGTTTGAACTGGTCGCAGGAAAAATGCCGAAATTAAACTTGTTTACCTAATTGAATGTGAACAGTTCGTCAAACTCGCACTTATAGCATCCTATGACATCTTTTAAAGAAATTAGAAATCTAAAATAATCGAAAACCCATCTCGGATTGGAGGTAGGGGTAAATGGGAACCAACAGTGGAAGAAGCAAATCATTCGAGGTAGAGCCGCGGAAGTGGTTTCCGGTTAGAATCGGGAGATACAAAAGTATCCATTGCTTGTTTGATGAATTCCGGAGATAAAGGGGAGGCTGCTGAGGGGGGTGGGAGGGGGGGTATAGCCATGTCCGATTCCCTTTTAGATGACTGAAGCGAAGGGTTCCACCTATTGTCAACCGTCAGTTCGCACTATTTGAACGAAGCGGGTCGCATTTTGTGGCTGAGCAAGGTTAACTGTTCCTGGGAAAAGTGCGAACGGGAGTTATAAAAAGGAGATTCAATATAATGGGCTCTTTGGACGATATGGGCGGATGTTTCATGAAAGTAGGGTGAATCAGACAAAAATTGGTGGGTTTGCCGCATCATTATACCAATTTAACCCCCTCCCCTCTCCTCGTTTCCGCTCACTTGACGGCCATTCCGGTGGGAAATGTAGGCGAAGTGGGGTTTGTCGACTTGTCTCGGAAGCAAATATCATAGAAAGAGTTCGATGGGTGGGGTGTTGTTGGCGATCGTGAGGAGGGGGTCGTATAGTGGAAGCTTTCTAAGATTGAGGTGGTACTGGGAGAGCGCAAAATTTTTGTGATGGTTGACCCTGGCTCCACTCTCCAACCCTGGGAGCTTCTCTCCCTGCAGAAGGGATGGGGTAATTTCACCCTGACTTTCTATCTATTGCCACCACCAACGATTTGGGACTTCTGAATTAATGTCATTTTTTGTCAAAGATCTCCAATTTCCGAGTAACTTTGACTGAATTCATGTTACAGAAGGAAGGAATTGTGTTCAATCTCACAGAAGTTGAAGATCTCCATATAAAAAATCAACTTCTCTATTTAACCTCAAGATGACCTATCGGGGACGGCGAGCTGCTTTGCTGGCAAGCAAACTTCGTCCAGCAAATTTGAGCAAAATAATCAAAATTAGACTAAAATTCAACAACGGTGTGAAAGCATGTCTCTAAATATGTGCATGCGAATCAATTTCCTGTATGAATTCCACACCTCGATATTCTCCGCAGCTTTCCGCTGGCGGAAATCGGAAATCGCAGCGCGCGCAGGGGAGTGGAAGTGGAAGCGTGTCATGAAATTGTGCACGCACGGGTGGAACAACGGCGAAAATTGCATACCACTTAATTAGGTTCCTTTTTAATTTTAAAAATGTGGCCGGGGTTAATGGGATTTACCACGTACCACGATGGCCGGAGCGCTGGATATTTAGTCGGCAGTAATTATCTCGTGCTCTTGACCAAACTGAGCGGCTGCAGGTTGACGTCATGTACGCTGCATGTGTGCAAATTCAGTAGCGAACTCAAAAAAAAACCGCTGCCTCACAGCCGATCGCTTCGCCTAGGAAATGACCAAAAAGGAACAGAATTCAGGCAATTTCTTCTACAGTCAAACGACATTTCAATTATCGAGCTGAACGAGAGAATGTTCTACAAGTTAAAGGTAGTGATCCTGAGGCTGGGGTTGTGGGATTGCGATGACGTTGTTGAACGTTATTGGTGGGCCGAAATCCTCAGCGCTAGTGGGAGCTGTGGTTGGGACCCTCCCATAACGTCTTTCCACCGAAGACGTCATCCAAACCGCACCGCCCTTCAGCTTTCCATGATAGCTGCCCCGAAGAAAAACCGTTTGACGTAGCGCGGCTTCTTTGGTTTGCTCAGTCACCATTAATATTAGGTACCGGATATCCTAATGTCGTATTTTCAACAAGGGTATCGGATCAGCAATATTTTAATTGAGAGTCCGGGGAATTAAACAACATATACGTCAAATGATTCATTAACATTTTCTCAATTACCAGTATGAGTGAGAAGCTCGTTCGATTCGAGCTCGGAATTTTTTGAGACAAAAAAGAGGGGCAGGTCAATTTTGAGATCATCTGACAAATCATCCCTCTCACTTGCTAAAAAGGG
>KZ345512.1:53946-64296 GCA_002352805.1 Teladorsagia circumcincta
GCACCCCACTGCGCATATAAAACGGTGAGCTTCAGCAGAACAAAGTAGTATGTTAAAGGTATGCTAACGCGTTTCACGAAGCAATAACTGTTGGGTTCGATCCAACGCTCCAAAGGCTGCACACTTCCACTAAAACCTACCGTGTTATGCACGCGATAGTGTGCGGAGCTCAACTGGTAAACAATATTTAACGATTATTTGTTACTATTTAATGAAACAAAACGTGCACATGTGTACATGTGCATGAGGAAGCACCGCATCAGGGTTTATCTGAAGGGCAAGGATGTATTTCAACAGAATCGTCCGGAGCGGTCGTGGTCGCGACGTCGCAGAGTTTCCGTGTGCGTTCAAAATTGAATGTGAAAGGGAAGCCAAACCAGCTCAAACAATGCGCGGAAAGTTCAGTTCTTGCAAAACTTTTTCTTTCCGCGATAATGTTCATCAAAAATAAACTTATGCATGCAATTTTCTATGAAAAGCCGGAACAAGTACTTAAATCCGACATCCGCGACCCATATATCAGAGTCCACTGCTCTAATCGCCATGTCCAAAAATCTCGCGCCCATCGGGAAGTTGCCGCGCCGCTGTTGACCGCTAACCGAGGGGCAAGGGCGTTGTACTAACGGAAGTGGCTCTGGTGCCACTTGTACAGAGCAAGGATGGAGTCCTGGATCGACACTATCTCGAGTCAACGAAGCATTTCGTCCCTTTGATAATAAAACCATTACCTTGCTACAGGTCTTGTTTACGAGATGAAAACAGTAGCTTCCACATTGGCTGACTTCTGCACTCCATTGTATAACCTATATACGCAGTCAAATTCCCTTAAAATGCTCAACGGAGGTCATTGCACATCCTGAAACGCGATCAACTAGCACCGAATGCATTCCTAACAGAAGAGCTCCGTGATACTATTCAAATATAGCGTTATGATTAGACTATGCGTGAAGGATAACAAGTTCAAGCATTGGGTGTGAATCAAAGCTTTTTTGGACACGATATAAAACCTTTATTCAGGATCGTAGTGGTATTCTGAACGCGATTTGATCTAGGTGTAGAATGACGTCCGGGGATAGCCGATGCACGATTTGGTGTTTTCATCTTTCCAAGCAAGTCTGTTGGCATAGCAGATCTCATAGGTATGGGAGGTTTCGTCGGCCTAGCGTACGATCCAACATTTGATCCGGCAGGTGCGAGTGCTAAGCAGCGCTACATGTCATTACACCGCTCACCCTTCAGAAGAGGTATAATTGTACCAACTGTCTATTCTATCATCGGTCGTCATTATATTAAAAATTCTCAATGGATAAGGAGTGCGGAGCGTGTACTTTTGAGCCATGACCTCACTCTAGATGGACGAAGGGTTGGCTGACCTAGGAGTGATTCGATACTGCGGATGCATTGCCTGTGACCACTACGCTATCTCTACCTTCTGAAGGCTGCATTACGCAGAGGACTTATTCAGCTATTCTTTCTTACTATTCTTCTTTCTATTCTTTCTTCTCTATCTCACTTACTGTTCATGACTCTGGTCCAGGTCGCATGGATTTAGACGCCCATAGCTCAGTAAAATACTGAAGGGGAACTAAGGAATGGATTGACTCTGCTCTAGGATGTTCATCTCGGCTAGAAATCTTCTTTATGACTGCGAATAAAAATCTTGTGCATGCCACGATTCGGAGATCTTGAGGGTGTTGAATTTGATCTTCTCAAAATTCATTTAAGATCACTTAAAAATAACCAGTTTAGCCCCGCACGCAAACGCGCGCACCACATGGTAGGCTTCAATGAAACAGGGCAATCTGCAGAATATTAGGTCACGTGTTCGAAAACCAATAATAAGATATTTTCAGCAAAATACGCTAGATGAAGACCAAAGGCTGTCCTATTTCAATAAGGATTATAGCGTAGTGTGCGTGGTAGCATGCGGAATGAAAGTGGTGCTTATCAGGACTTCGTAAACATTTAGCATTTACATTGGACTCGAATGTTTGTGCGGTCTAATAGTTTTTTTTTTTTCGCTATTAGCATCGATGTAAGAATGAAATGTGACTGATCACCTAGCATACAGTGCCTAACCCTGATGGGAATTCACCATCGGTCTAAGTCCGGATAGTTAATTGGCTCAACATCTTTCGGTTTTGTTGGTGAGGGATTGAGGATGAAAAATCTTCTCTTGTTAAGGGTTTGTTTCATTTCAAGTGACAATGAAAACACACTTTGGTGTCGTTACTTATGTCAATACCCTCATTACTATTCCTTATCGCTCACCGCCAACACCCCGCCACCTTGATCGTTTGCCAGTGGAGAATGCAGCAAAGTTGAATACATTTGCATTCAGGCGCCACTTATTAGCCCTTATCACTTGTTATAAGTTGGAACCGCTCACCACCAAAGTCCCCGTCCAACCCTCTATCCAACATGTAGGAGCTGGGGTTTTACTGTCATCACGAGGCTACAACGAAATCGATGATGCCTCAGATTCCGAACTTTCTTATCAGCTGTTATCGATTGTTATCACTTTTGACCACCCACAATCCGTGTTCCCGTGAGACCCTCCATGCCATATGTAAGAGCCAAGGTTCTACGGTCACGGCGAAGGCCGCCACGAAATTGATAGTAATCACGGTCTGGCACCTTTTATCAGTTCTTATCAGCTGCGACCACTTTCTTTCACCCGACTTCTTGGTCCAAGCCTCACGTCACATAACATGCATGATTAAAAACATGTTGCTACCAATGCGAAGGGGGTAACGAAAGTGGCGACACAGACACTCCGACGCTCCTTATCGGCTATTATCAGTTGCTACCACTTCCTAACCCCTATCACCTGGATCCTCGTCCTACCCCACATAATACCTATGACTGCAACATCTCCACTGTCAGCGCGAACGGCGTAACAAAATCGGTGACATTGGCATTGCGACGTCCGTTATCAGCTCTAATCAGTAGCTATCAATTTCAGTTACTCACCGTCAACGTTCATGTCCAGCCTTCTACATATCCTGAAAGTTAGAGCGCTCTGGGTCCAAAGGGAGTGAAGTTATGAATTTCCGGTCAGACACACACACACGCACAACCGCTTAGCCGATTATACATATATAGTAGGATTCAAAAATTATTTTGACATCTTATGAATCTTCAACTTTGCGGTCAAGAACGCTTGATTTCACTGAAGATTTCGCAGCTGGGGCAGTTCTATTATGTATCTATTGCATTGCCTGTGACCACTTGTTATCACTTCCTGTGCCCCACCAAATATGTTCCCGTGCCACTCTCTACATCCATCGTTGATGCGCCACAGATGCGAGTTTTATTCAAAATCGGCGAATGCCTTGGAAGCACCTTTAGCCCACACGGTTGAAGAAGACGCCAATCAATATCGAAGCCACTACCTTTTTGAAGCTTAAATCTATACAGCTCCTTGATCTAATACTTACTTATTCATGATATCTATGTAAACATCGGCACGGAAATAGTGCTCGATAAGAAGGATTGATGAGTAACATATACTCAAACTGATCAACATGGGAAAATCTCCTTTACGCCGGATCATCACTAAAAGCCTTCCCTCTCCTAACAATTCCCCTTTCACGCCAAGGGAATGCAAGCATCAGATTGGTGACGTAGATGAGCAAAGTGTACCAGATGGACCAATTGCTTTCAGTCGACAAAATGAAGAAAGCATTTTAAGTCAATTTGTGTGTGCACGGCACGCACTTTGCATTCATTTAGTTATCTTGACAGAGAATTAGTTCATCTTAAGACGCTACCCTGTTTATAATTTTCAATGAGTATGGAGTAGATGGCGAACTCCAACAGAACACATTCTTAGATGATGAAGGGTTGGTTGACCTGGGAGCAGCTCAATTGTGTAGATTCAGTGTCTGACCACTACGGCACCTCTGCCTGAAACGGAGTGTATTTCCACATTTTTCTGTTAGAAGAGGATTCCACGATAAAAAAGAAGGTCGAAGAAGGGGAAATTACCTAGCAAAGACACAGGCGAACCCCCTCACCTCCCCCCCCCTCAACACACAGTTCGCAGTGATGGATACGCTTCCGGCGATCTAGCATGGCCTTCTCTTTGGCGAGGTTGGCGCGGTACGCCCACCGACTATCTAGTCACCCGCCGCGGGTCTATACGCCTCGAGCGATTAGATATAAGAGAGAGCGTTAGCGTTGAAGAGGGCGCAAAGATGATAGTCGCCTTACTGCGGAAATCATCGGGCAAGGAAAGGGTCCTGTTACTTGGTTTCCGGGCCGCACATGATTTCTTCTCCATCCCTGTTTCACTAACCACCTCTACACTTATTTCCAACAAGCTACCTTTTCATCGTAAAATTCGCCTTAACCCTTTCGGCCATAGCGGTGGCAATTGGCACCACCAAATTCAGAAGTCTCCATTACAGGCGCAACAACATATTTCTACTAATCACTGCTAGAGGTCGCTTCAGGCAACCTTATTCTTTTTGGTACCCGCCATTTTGTTTATGTAGAAAGAAATAAGAGCAGTAGCAAGAAAAATTTTTCTCCTTTCAAAATAATTCAGGGCTGAAATGGTTCAATCACCGAAAATCCTCTGCCCACGTAAACATCGAAGTCTTGGAATTTTCAATGCTGTTGTGCGTGCGTGTTTGCAAACGCATAACATATTCAGAATGCAGTTTAGGCGTTCAAAAGGCAGTAATTCTCAACGCGTGTGTCGCCCCGTCTGTTGTTGAAAATGGGATTGAATTTTCGCACTTTATGGAAAAATCAGTGCGCCGTTGAAAGCCAGGGAAATGCCCATCGACGATGTAGACATCGTTGATGAACGTTTTTGTCATCACCTTCGCCAGCACCATTTAGGAATTCGTGAAGCATAGTGCAGATTTAGAGGGAACGGGTAAAATGAGGGGTTTTTCGAGCAATAAAGGATAGGGCCAAATGGAGGTCATTTGAGAACCTATGGAATACTCCTATAAGATGACAACAGCACAGTTTTTCAGGCAGGAGAGTATCAAATCATTTTGATGACCGTTACCTACGAATCCAGTCCATATCTCCAACTGGCCCATCTACGGGAATCAGCGTTCACATTCGCTCTCCCTTATTTTCCCATAGGGCGTCGCTTTCCGTTTATGTACAAAGTGTTTGCTTCTTCTCTTCTCTTCTTGTACTCACATTTGTTGACTCATACCTGGCAGTGACTAAAAGTTGGGCATTCAATCACCACGTAGGTCGGGGATTGATGGCGCGGGCGCTCCCCTCCCCCTGAAGGGGGATTTTGTACATCCTATGTATTTTTATTTCTGTTTTATTTTATTTTATTTTGTTTTAATTTATTTGTTTCGTTAAAGATCGTAATTGTACTTAGATGGTTTATTTGATTTTATACTAATTACTACACTTTCACTTATTCTTGGGTTGGGGTTTGGGAATTGAGAAGTTTGGGGACAAGATTCATACATTCCATGTCCGAAATGAAGTCTAGAAGGATTCGTTCAAGCTGGGTGTAATCACCTACACATACATCGCTCTGCTAGCTCGTGATGCATTGTGAAAAAGCTGAAAGCATCCTAGGACAAACAGCGTAATTTGACCCTGATATTGACAATGAGCAGCGCCGTAACGAGAAGGATAAAACGCTCCCTAGCTAGCTAGACCCGCTTAGGGAAGTAGAGTTTGAAACCCTCGGAGATAGAGTCTTGAAAGAATCATGAAGCGATCGGCCCTGACTGATTTTCATACCGGGATGTGCCTCGCATTTTCCTCCCACTAAGAATCGTAGTGATATTTGATGGCGATCGGGCATACACAGCGAGTTGCAGGGACCAGCATCTACCCAAGATGTCCTCCCGAATGACATCTATCCTTTTCTACCTACCCGAACAAGCCTTGTAGGGATTCTGAAGCGCCCTTACTTCCTGACACACTTGAACCAAGTCTTGTTTTTAGCTCTAAGATGCTCAAAGAAGCCTCGATCAAGGTTGTGCCAGCTGCATTCACTAGGAGAATTCGGCCTTTGAATGAAGCAAACTTGAGGAAAAGGATCGAAGTCTCCTACAGGATAAGCCACGCATTGGCCCTGCCCTGAGAAGAGTAGACGTATTTGATTTAATGCTCGGGTAATAAAAAGCCTCAGAGACAACTCGACGCTGAACGTTCATCGAGAGCCGGCGTACGAAAACATCCTATCGTATCGCTTTCCTTCGGCTAGAACTGACTCCCCTTCAGTGTTACCTGTCACTGGGCTACAAAAGGTACTGGGTCTCTCCGGTAAAAGAAAACATTCCTGAAAAGTAACATTTCGTGGAAAGAAGGACATTTTCACCGTATTCGAGGAAGTTCCAGAAGTTTTTGCGGTGTTTGCTTTTTCAAAGGATATAAAAGATCACTTCTCGCGAAGCCAGACAACGGATTTTGTGAAAGTGGGAATGAGGGAGGGGACACTAAGGCAGAGTTACTGCAGGATTGGATGGTAGAGGGAGCCGTCTACAGATCTCACAGAAGGAAAAGAGGGAGGAGGTGCTGCTCAACTCCCACTCATGATCAACCATTAATCCAACCGATCCATCCGGGGAGGGGGCGGGGGAGGGTGGTTGGGAGAGAGGTTCAAGAAGGTCAAAAGGTCGAAAGGTGGTGTGTTTTGGGAACTGAAGAGGTAGTGGTTGCGGGAGAGAGGGTTTTGTTGGACGGGTTCTCTTGTGCTTTAAAGGGAAAAAGCGGGTGGAGTGCGTCGTCTGGTCTTACAACCAAATAAATACTTTATAAACAGCCATGGTGATAAGGGTGAAGGTGATGATGTTAGGGGTGGGTGTGGTCGTATGCGTGAGTACATCTTCACGGTG
Organism: Teladorsagia circumcincta; assembly: GCA_002352805.1. NCBI lineage: Eukaryota > Metazoa > Nematoda > Chromadorea > Rhabditida > Trichostrongylidae > Teladorsagia > Teladorsagia circumcincta. The sequence goes on from KZ345512.1 coordinate 60,780, forward strand.
GTGGTAGGTGGGAGGTCGCATCGATTCCCTCAAGTTGGAGGGTCGTATAAATGGTTAGAATTAGTCATACCACGGTTGACCATGCTTATAACACCACGATTCACCCAGATATCTCTTCAAGCCACGTTTCGATTTTTCTGCGAAATGCCTCGCCAATACAAGGGTGAGAAAAACTCAAGTCAAATTCAATCAGTGACGTGTCTTCTATTTATAGGAATGCTGCAAAAAGAGGCCGTTTCCGAGCCTGTTCAGCGAAAGTCGAGCAGAACTCGCCTAGGGCACGTGCACTTTTTCACGGTCCCATCGGAATACATATTGTCTCATGGCTGAAGCACCACATATGAAAATTACGTGAAGAATTCAATTTGTACTCCAGCAAAAGCGAGGGCAAATCCAATTTGGCCATCAATTTTTTTCTTGCACGCCACCTCACTGCAGCAGCTCAAACGTGGGGAAAGTGGGGTTTTCAAAAGGAATGTCGTGTAGCTCAACCGCATGGGTAAAGGCGATCAGGGTCAATTTTTGAGAGGGGCTGCTCTCATTTGACCTTTACTTCTGAGGGCTTATTCAAGTTTTTTTTTCAGTCTCTCAAACCTTTTTGAATGAGTGGATCGTAAGGGAGAATCCATACGTTGACCGTAAAGTCATGCCCCTGGATCAAATTGGCGTGGTCCTTGCACACGTACACGAATGTGTTGGTGCGAAATGGGCTGGTAGTAAAGAAAGAAGGAAAAGAACCCATCGAAAACGCTTAGGTTAAGGGCTCATTCACCTACGTAATTGGCTGTGCTAAAGAAATGAGAGACTAAGCGTGGAGAGGAGAGGTGGGACGAGAGAGCGCAACAGATGTGAGGGCGCCAGACAACAGCCTGATGAAGAAGATTTGCAGCAGCTTCAGCTCACTTTGCAGAGCCCTAGCGCATTTTTAGGGGAATTTCCGTGTATGGAGATACCACATCTGCGATAATACTCCTCCAAGGCTTTATCCTACAGACTGAAGGGAATCGTTCACACAACTTTTGAGGGTGTCGTGCCTTCTAAGGATGCTACTTCCTCCCCTTCAGTCACTGCCCGGTTATCACCGATTGATGAGACTCGTCAGCTCATTTCTTTCAGTGTTCCGAGGAATGAAGTCGAAAAGTCAGGGAGGAATGGGAAAAATATTGTGCGCTACATATAATCCCTTGGAACAATTTGTTTTTCTTTTTTCTATTCTTTTCCTGTGAGAGGACGGGGGGAGGGGGAGGGCATCGTTAGGCCAACCACGCTTTGCCTCCAGGATTTTTAAGTTGCTACCAGGCTTGTCTGAGGAGATAAAAAATCAAACTCTTACCCTACGATTCATTGTATAGACCAAAACGCATTCAAAAATACCACTACGATTCTAAATGGAAGTGAAATGCGGTAGGGGGAGGAGCAACTCAAAAAGAGATTGAGCAAGGTCGAACGCTTCAACCCTACCCTTATTTTCCCGTACAAGCCCTATAAAACCAGTTACTTACTTATTTGTTGTGACCAAGTTATAAATTATCACTATCTTCTTCCTGATTATTCTTTCCCTAAAAAAATTATATTCACAATCAAAGAGCAATGGAGTCAAATTGCTTCGGAGAAAGTCTGCAGTTCTTTATAGGATATCTGAAACAGGACAGTTTCGAATTGCGTTTCTTCACAGGAGACCTCTCTCATCACAAACTATGAAGTTAATTAAAATATCTAATATTTAGGATTATAGAAAATAAATCTTTGGAAGTTCTCAATATGCAATACCGTCGATTTAGACTATACGTTTACTTGTTAGTGTACTAAAAAAAGAGCTAGGCATATTCAAAGGAGATTGCCCGTCAAGAATTCACCGTTTCACGCGTTCCGAGATTCTGAAAGCTGTGGCAATACGTGTGATTGTCGTGTAATCCGATGCCTTCTTCCTGATGCCTTCCTTCCTCTTTTGTATCTGCCCGATTACGCTGGCCCTCCGATTCTTTTGCAAACGCATCCACTTCAATTAGTTCAATCGAAATAACAAAAAACCTTTTTCGCTGGCTCATTTCAGCTTCATTATCACCCAACTGCCACACTCTTCCGAGCAAACCTTCCGCAAAAATGTTTGAATATTCCAAATGAACTGTCGGAATTTGCGGCGTTCGCAGAATGCTGAGAGGTTGATTACGCTTTACGCGAAACTGACCTTCGTCAACATCAACGAAGCTTCAGATGATGTCAACAATTCAATTAGCCGCTGCAAATTTAATCGACATATTCTTGGGTGACAATGAAGGCCGATGAAGTTCCACATAGTTCCGCATCCCAACTTCCTTGTTCGGCAGCCCCCAAGCTTTTTTTTGCGCCGCGCACTCGACTTCCATTCGAGATTGTGATGAAATTCAAATGCGATTTGGCCAAAAAAACATTTGCACGGCCTCCGCAGCACCTGGTCGCCGGGTACAAAAAAGTATTCAGCCACACAGACTCCGCCATCCCCATGAACTCGTGCACACGCACGAATCGGAGCCTTTGACTTTCGGAGTGACTTCTGATAATCGGAAGGGCTTGCAATTTGTATGGACACACTTCATTCTCTCCAGAAAACAGTCCTGTAACGCTATTTAAATTATTTTCATTTTTTTTGAGACATGAACAAAAATCCGCGTGAGAGAATCTACTTGAAGAAAACTCACAAAAGCAAGAGTTGGGCAATTCTGATAAGGGTAACCATTCTTGGAGCGGATTCGTCTGCTGTCCTCTCAAACATAAAGCTTTGACCCTATCGTGCAGAGTTTTTACGCAGACTCTCACTCACGCTGAAGGCATTGGCACGTGAAAAGGACTAGTGAACAGCAGTTGGCAGTACGTTTTAGAAATCCCTGTGTACTGGAGGTCAGGTGGATCTGTAAATGCAGTCCAAACATAAGAAATCACAAAAGCTCCCAAAAATCTGAAGAAACGGGTAATTCATAGTGGATATTGAGAGTGGCACTTGGTGACTAATGGATGTAGCTGACCACTGCACTGACAATCACCGAACGCCATCAGTTCGTTACATATGCGGATTTCTCCACTTCCGGTCGGAACCTGAGGCGACGAGGTGTCTTTGGGCTCCAGCCAACTCAGAATACGCTTCTAATGCGCAAGAAGCCTCAGTTGGTCCCGAAGTCAAGTCCTATCTCTGGAGTAGAGTACCCCTAGTCCTTGAGTGTGGGCCAACCCTCGTCGAAAGTCTCCTCAACCTTCTCTTCACTACCCATTTCCCAGACACCAGGGACGGTAGTAAAGTGGCCTAAACTGCTAGTTACTATGTGACCATGAGCTCACGGTAACTTGGTGATGACTTCCAATTGAAGCAGTCCTATAATATGCGTAGAGCACCTCAGGAACCCCTTCGAAGAATCTCCGTCAGAATAGTCGAAGTGAGTTCGACCTTACTCGGAGGTCGCGGTGACGAGATCAAGTGATAGTAAGTGGATTGGCAGCGTGGTCATCCAAAAACTAACAGCGACGGTGGCACAGAAACAAGAAG
>KZ345512.1:114964-127493 GCA_002352805.1 Teladorsagia circumcincta
GGTCGATTAACGAGGAAAATTTATGATGAGTGCGAGTTTTTACACTTTTCAAAACCACAACTCCGTTCGAACTCATCAAATTGGAAAACTTAACATGTCATCATAAACTAGAAGATTTGCTCTGTTCAATGGTACTAGAGCTGCCTAGAAGGTTTAGTATTCAAAACGTGGCCACGTCGAGGATTTTTGCAAAATTAACGAGGAAAATTCATGATGAGGGCGGGTTTTTACACTTTCTGAAGCCATAACTTACTTCAAATTTGTCAATTCTCAACAGTAAATATGTCAGCATAAACTAAAAGATTTTCTCTATTCAATACTTACTCGAACTTTTCAATACGTCCAGTATTTTTTGCTCGGTATCGCCGAAAGGTATTTTTTCGCTGCATTGACCTTCTTTCAAGGACTACAACTCCTCTCAGGGGCGATCTACAAATGTGGGAGCAGATTCGGGATCCAGAGTGCCATAGCTGAAGCGCGCGCAATTGCCTGGGCCTACTTAGGGACGCGCCATGTGCATCATATCCCTTTATATTCGTGGCTCATTTGAAGATAAATCATCCGTCGGAATTTGGAAATTTAGGATTGTTCAGCCTTGTCGTAATGAATCACTGAGGTAGCGTGAAATTACAACGCGGTTTGAGCCGTGACAATTTATGTGTGCGGAATAATACTGTTATTGGAAATGATGGCTCGCACAGCTTACAGCTTGCATGACATCCACTTCTTGATGTTTGTATTTTTTGGAGTCCTCCAATAATGATGATCCTTCTGCTTCTAACCTCCCAGCGAGCCAAATACGACTCCCCCCGTCGACCTATCGAGGATTCCTAAACGCACGCTTGACCCTGGTCATGAGAGTGATGCCGTCTCAACCACTATGAGATAGATTGGCCACCTCGTTCTATCTCATACATAGTGGTTGCTTGACTTCATGAGGTCCCCAGACGATTGTGATGACAGACCGTAATTCCGTTACTCCTGAGTGATGGAGGTTTAGAAGGGCGAGTCCAAGAACGGCCAATCGTCTACTCATTACAAGATTGCTATTAATAGAATTCTAAGCCTCCAAGGACAAGTAGCCTCAGAAAACATTCACTGAGAAAAGACCAACTGAAATTCCTGATTTCAAGGGTGAAACCGGGACTATAGAGTCCAAGTTGGACTTTGTATGAATCTTGGCATAGTTTCCAGAATACAAGAGTGTAGTGACCAGCCTTTCACCAAGATTGGCAATAGCTTTGTTAGGCCGACGTTTCGGTGCTTTCGCTCTCCTCAGAACCTGGAAAATACGAAAGCCATGTAGGAAACTACCCGTCCAAACACTATTTCAGCCTAGAAGAATCATTCAACAGGGTGCAAACTACTAAAGCGATTTCATGGAGGAAGGCGATAAGGACTAACCTTAGGATGCTGAACGGAGTGTGCAACTGCCACCCCGTGCTAGCAGTAGTGTGGTTTAAATAAGTAAAGCTTTTGGGTCATTTGCCAATTTTGGTGAAAGCTCAGTCGCTACACTATCGTATTCTGCGACTACAGAGTTCGAGTTGGTACCACAAAAGAAAAACAAATTGCTCAGCGCTGAAGTGAGAAAATTCAGTTCTCGCAAGATACGGTAGCATTTCAGCGGTAACACATCTCAAACCGCTTCAACAACTAATTTTGACACATGAGGCTAATCCTTGAACAAGTTAGGAGAGACTCCAAAGTGCGTAATCAGTCTTCATTTTCCTCGATCCTACCCAGAAATTTCTCACGTTCTTTCATTAACATGAATGTGTCAGGTGTGATCACTAGAGACAACACACAGAGTTTCACGCAAGAAGATCCGGTTTCCGAAGAGAAAGAAAACTCAAAAAAACCCAGTCCATGGACGATTGAAAGTAACTTGGGCGGAGCCAAAGGCGGGGCATGGAAAGAGGTGCGCCTTGGGGCGCCTTCGTATCAGGCGACGCAATGAAACAATCGTGTGAAAGCGTTCGATACATGATATGATACAGTAGAAGTGTAGGATGCGAGTAGTAAGTCAAAAGGTCAAAAAGAGTTTCTAGGGACGGCATTCAGAGAAGCAAGTTCCCGCCGCTAGCATTTGTGACATATGTCCGGCGGAAATTGGAACGCGCATTAGTCCCCGCGGTTTTACGGATTGTTTACCAAAACAACAGCATTTTTTTTGGTTCTTTTCGTTCTTATCGTGGTCGATGGGCCTCAAGCCAGTGACTTGTGGGTGAAAAAGAATCAAGATTTTTCTGGAAAGGAATCCTTCAAGGAGCGGCCCCCACCTCGGCTCAGTCCTAGAAGTGCCCCGTATCTTGTTATAACGTCAAGATTCTGCTTTCATCCTGTGGTAGAGCTTCGACCAAGTGCACGGGCACAAGCGAGCTAATTTCCTCACCTCCCACGCCATTTTCATCTACCCTTTGATTTTCGCTTTGAAAAAAAGTGGTCTTTGAGTGAATCGCGTGCATGTCGAACATCAGATCAAACATCAACGGAATCTGGGACAGCATTGCTTAGCACCACGGCCTCAGGTGCGTGAATTTATATTCATGGTCCAGTAAGAGCGGACTCGATAATGGCATGCGTTAGGAGGAACCCCGAAAGGAAAACGGGCCACACAAGGAAGTAGATTCGAGCAAAAGGAAAGAAATAAAAGGAAATGCATTAGAGGAGAGTTCGATATTCGCTTTCATATCTATTACTATTCTTGTTTTTGGTGGGTGGTGGTGGTGATTCTATTATTTCTATTTATTTTTTATTATTCCTATTCTATTTCGTAAAAGTACGCCTAACATTTTAATACCGAATTTGCAATTGTAAATTGCCAGCTCTATAAAATCCACGGGTGTCTCTACAGAGGCACACAGCGCGACGAAGGAAGAGACGAAGACGCGGCAAAGGACGAGTCGCAGCGCATACTGTGGCGGTTAGGCGTCAGGTTAAATGGAGTATACCATAGTACGTCTCATATCGTACAGCACGCACTGCGACTCGTCCTTTGCCGTGTCTGCGTCTTCCTTCGCTGCGAGATGGGCCTCTTGCGGGACACCGGAGAGACATCGGGTAATTCTGCAGGGAGTCTTTGAAATGACAGCAGGGAATCCCTCACACAAGGAGAACTGCAATTTTCAGCGTTAACTCCATAAGCGTATAATCATTAAAGCCTATATTAAAGATTTTATTATTACTTATTCATTTCAGCAAAGTAACATAGCGATGTAAACCAGAGGATTAGCTTAGTGGTAAAATACAATTAGGGAGCGCAAAGCTTGTGGATTTCTAAACTGTTTTCATATTTGTACAAAATTACTCACAGAAGGTGGCAGATGAAGGATCGACAACAAACTTGAGTTGGCATATTACTATCCCGTGCTACAAATATATTTCAGATGGCTACATTCAATAGGAGCAGGATTGAGGAACGCAATAAAGACGAACCTCTTGGTGGTACTCAAACAAAAATCCTCAACGGGGTCATTTTTAACGTACTGAATGGATCAATTCACTTTTATAACTAACCACTGAGCTAATCCTCTGGTTTACATCGCTATATCACTTTGCTGAATTAAATAAGTAATAATAGAAAGGTAAGATAAGGTATTCAACTAATGAATAACTAGGACGCAGGAGAGGATAGAGAGGAAGTCGAAAAAGGAAAACCAGAAAAAACGAAAATCGCTCATGCGGCTGGCAGCCTCCCCCTCCTCTGAAACTGTTCCTGCCTGATGCGTTGGCAGCAGTGTACCACCATGTCAATTTGTAGGACCTGCTTACATCGTACTCTACTGTACTGTTAAAGTATGTGTGAGCACATGTTGCGCTTTTGAGAACTAAGTCACGCAGGGTTTACTAAAGGAGGAGCTGCACTTCGGTGTCTGAATTTGACCGCACCAATCGAATCTTTTATCCCTTTATGTGCGAAGAGGGGGAGATGAGCTGTTCGCTGGTAAAATCCCACTGAGAATGTTCAATAGTAACTTTTGAAAAAAGAGGGCGAAGAAAGGAAGTGAAGCGGGCCGTGTTCTTTTTTTAGAATTTTCGACATTGGCATTGTTTTTGGATAATCACACGCGATCAGAGGCCGATTGCGCTGCGCACCTCAAGCTGGTAAAGTAAATTATTTGCCTTTTTATTCCGAACTAATTTTTAAAATACTATCGAATATTTTGATCAACAACCGAAATAGATACAAAAAAGAGAAAAGCATGAAAACTAAAAGTCCCTCGGAATTGACATTGGCCTCCCTCCCCCCTCCTTCCCTTGATCACTTAAAGTGACTGAGTTATAATGACGTCACGCCATTATACTAGTCCGCCTAGCCACGCAGTTCTGATGCTGACCATTCAAGCAGTTCAGCAGTCACATCCCGGACAAATCCGATCAGGTCAACCAATTTTCTACTTCTTCATGGACGGTTGGTTGGCAACAGACTCATCAGGGAGAATGAAAACAATGATTTGCATAGCTATTGATTCCAATCACCGATGCGACAGAGAGCCACATCTCGTTCAAATGCCATCAAGGTTCTAGAGCGGAGATGGAAGCGCGGCGCATGCCAGAAAGGATTTACACAACGCGTGACTCTTCATCCTTGTCATTTTTGTGTAGAAAAACACTCACTTTTTTGATTCCCTGGGAATAATTGCCCGAGAAAACGCGAATCATCAGAACTGTGAGCGTCAATTGTGAAAACGTAGTAGTTTACAGAAACTCGTCCCTAATTGAGGAGAGAAAGGAAAAGTAAAGAAAAATCCGCTAAGAAAGAGGAAAGTATGACGGTCTACGTTTCTAGTCTCATAGAGAAACTGTTTCCCAACGATACACCCCTAAGGTAGGTGCAGTCAAAATTGGGCCAGCGATAAATGCAAGTGAGAAACCCTTGCGGCGATGGGCGTGGCCATCCATATCCACATACCGTGGGCGAACAATCGGATTAAATGTAGCCATGAATTGCCAACGATCGTCTAAATGGCTCCATAACAATGTGAGTGATGATCCATGAACATCACAATGTAGACAGGCTTCCATTAGAGCGGATGAAAAACGCTCAAAAGGAAAAATATCGAGACAAACGAGGCCGGGCACGAGTACGATTACGTATATTCAACACTACAAATCACCGTTTGTCTTCTGCAAATGTGAAGTGTTGTGCAAAGCTGCAAGAAGTCGCGCGTACGGCCGCGATGCGGTCGATCTCATTGGCACGCAGCTTTAAAAACAATCATTACTCCTGTTACTTTTGTATTACTGCCCTGTGGAATGAATATATTCCAGATGGCTATATTCAATAAAAGCGGGATTAAGTTACGGATAAAAATTGAAAAGCATTGAAAATTCTACATCTGGGATACACCGTGCACTCAGTTCTCATCTGTCTGATAGCGGTATTTGATTGAGTATTTATTAAACAATGGCTTTTGATTTCAGGTGATGTAAAGGCCAGCGATTTTATCTTCCCATACTAATCTGGTTTAATTGAGCCAAACCGCTGGATGAATAGGGGTGGACCGGACTGGTATCGATTCGAGATTAACACTCGATACATAGTGTGGTATCGTCACCATACGGGTACCCGACAGGAGGCCCGTGGCGCGGCGAAATGACAGAAGCGTAGGTAGGTCAGCGGACGAGTTGCTGCGCACACTACGCGAGCATGATTTACTTGAAATATTCTATTGAGCTTGACGCCATATAGCTGCAATACGGACTGTGACTCGTCCGATTACCCGTCTGGGCCTCTCCGATCTCGCCGCGCGACGTGTCTCTTGTTGGGTGTCTGTCAGTATTTATCACAATGCGTCATGGGAGGATTCCACTTACTCAGGAAGCACGATCAACTTCTCATACCCTGCTACAAACAACGATAACCCATCTGGTTTTTGATTTTCATTATTTTGCCTCTGATAAAGAACCCAGGATAAAACATTCGGCACGATTGATCCCATTTTGGGAAACGCCACGCGTTCTATTTTGTATTCTGAGTTCCGATTCGAAAGCCAGCTTTATATAGAGAGCCAGCCCTCACCTAATTGACAGGCGCTCTTCCTTCCGGCTGATTTTTCGATTCCTGGCATGGATCCAAAATGTCTTGAGGGTTTTGCGTGCGCCAATTTGACTATGAACTGTGAAGTGATCCAGAAACTCTCTTGATTGACAACCAAGAAGTTTGAAGCACTCGGCGTTGCTCATTCCTGTTTCGGGATGCGCCACGCATTCCACTTCCATTAAGATTTGTGTGGTAATTGAATGCGACCTATACACCTGCGGGGGCAAGCCAATGTGCAATGTGCGAAGCCGCTCTTTCCGTCCTCCAAACAGAAGGGATATTTGTTCCGGAGGGATAGAGGGCTTGGTTGGCCTGCCGATCCAGGATCTGATTTCCATACCGCGCACATGGGAAGCAGCGTCACTTGCCAACGCACCACATCCGACCTTGTTTTATTGTTAGTGGTTTTTTCTTTTTCTCGTTTCTTAATCTACTTTTTCTTTTTTTTTCTTTTCCCCGTTTCTTGATCTACTATAGGGAACGCTTCTTACAGAACAAATACAACATAAAAACAACTACAACTGACAGATGTGGGAAAAGAAGTCAATTGGGAGTGCTCAAATAAATAAAGAGGAAGCGTGGGTTGAAGAGGGTGACGATGGTGGAGGCGGGAGCTGTGCAAATAGAATTCCGTTCCTTTACTGGGGCATTCATTTAGTTGAGGCATTGCGAGCAGTGGAGGCTGTGTTGTGGTGGGTTTCGAAAAACAGCTTCACTGATGGAGTGTTCAGAGCTGGTTAATTCGCTTTAGGATGCGCCACGCAATTGCCTTGCTCATGCATTTCGATTTTTTCATGTCCAGCCAACTCAAATCTCTACAATTTTTTGATATGTATTATATTTACTTATGTTACTGCGATATTTATTTATATTTACATGACTGTGCCAAGATTCATTCGAATTGCGGTACGTATTTTGCTCCTCGAACTTGGGATGAATGATTTTCAACTACAAAGTAATTCAAAATTTGTTTGCCTTTTTTAGGTAATAGACGCAGTGCTTAGTTACCCCATCATTTGAGTCCTTCCGAAGAAAAAGGAGAAAAAGGAGGAAACGAATAAGTTAATTCAGTCATAATGAATATGTCAGAACAAATGATCGATCTTTCTTTAGTAGGGAAAGTTTACAGAGAACGGAAATTGCTGTAATTTCCCCCAAAGCTTTGTCATGTAGGAGAGGAAATGACACGGCACACCTATTGCTCGTTACAGGGCTCATGATCAGTAATAAACCATGCCCTTTCAGAAGAATCAGTGGTGATAAGCCACCTCCATCCAGTAACAATAACATGTTTGCCTCGGTAGAGTACTACTAGAGAGTAGAGTGTGGAGCGAACCAAGTAAAGGGGGAGGGTGAGGACTTAGGTAGAAATTGTGCAAGTCGCTCAGAGCATGCGTTTCCATTTTCTCGTTGGAAACCCTATCACTTCGTTATATCCATAAATTCCGCATTTTTTTCAACACCTAAAGAGGTATGCAAAGTACTACCTAGGCACAGATGTGGCCAGTGTCGTTTTTCCGCCTTGAGTTCCGAACAGCAAAATACTATCCGGTAACCAGGAGGCTCATCATTAACTATTAATGAAATGCCTTACAGGTAGTTACATTGTTCCATTCAAAAGTATTGGTGAAAAGTCTATGCGGTCAAGTGTTGGAAGTTTTGGTTGCAGAAAGAAAGACCGGTCGGTTTTGATATCACCCGAGAAATGATCCTGCTTGTAGCTAATACCACCTCTGCTGTACCTAAAGTTAAAAATAAAGTAAGGCATAAAAAAAAGGAGTGGGCAGCCAGTTAAACTAAGGCCTGTACCACATGGTGGATGAGGTGAAGCTTCCCGGCCTGGGGGTGTCGAAAAAACCTCCTCATGCCATCCCCCCCCCCTTTTACATATTATATACCATTCCCACTCCGGACAGGACTCAATTCAAATGACTCAAGACATTTTTCTTTCCGACCTAGATTTTTTCAATGACCCATAGTCGTTTTTCATTTCGACCCAGCTTCTTCTTTCAGCGGACCGTGGACATCCCAAAACGATGGCAAAGGCCTCCGCAGCGATCTCCACGGCTGGCAAGAGATGGTGCCACTGGTGGGCGTCATCCCTACTTCGACTCTGCTGGGACTGTTGCTTTGAATGTGTGCCAGAATTTCTTATGAAACACCACAGCATAGCGCATTCCCGAGCGCTCTTCACTGCACATTGACCAAATATGGCGCAGATCCTCATAAGGAGGCTAATGAGTACTTCGATTTCGATTTATTCCAGTTTTGTGCTCGATTGAAAACGGATGGGGTCTGTAAGAGAAACTTGAATAAAATTTTTCACGTTTTACGAGCCCTAAAAATTGCAAGCGCACAACTCTTCCCCATAATTGCCTTGTTCTGCTTAATTTATTATCCCCATTAGCAATTAATCACTTCTACGATTGGTTGTGTGGAAGACGTATGTACGGCGTATGCCTTGGTCCGTAATTGCTTCCATGCATTTGCACAACTGCATGGCACCACGGGATCAGAAAGTCTCACGGGTAGCCCGAGGAGGAACCCTTTCTCTCACCCCACCGTATCCCACTCCATCCCTTGGGTTCATAAAACGGCAAATAGTAGGTTTCAAGTCTGCAATCTTGCGGAACACCTCTTTCGCAAATGATCACATTCAATGAGCACTCTGTCTGGAAAGCTGGCAGTCAAGATGTTTGGCCATTGATGATAAGCTGAAAGAAAGGGAAGTGGTGCTTGAGATAACCTGGTGGCGAGATTTGCAGTTTCAGTAAATAGCGCTTGGGAACGGGGGACGTGTTGTGTGCTGCGTCTCTACTGTTAAGGATATCTCCAGCGCTAAGCATAAAACTGTTAGGCCGATGTAAGACTTTGCGAATCGAGCGATTCGTTACTAGCGGCGATTCGCTAGCGTTCGCGGTCGCTCCGCGTACAGCGAATGTGCAGCGAGTGGCTTGATTCGGTGTACGCGACACGACCGTGCACGCTGGCGAATCGCTCGATTGCAAAGTCTGACATCGGCCTTATAACGCGCTCTCCTCTGTCCCATCCCGCATCTTCTCTCTTTAAGGATAAAGTAAAAGGAGGCTCATGCCGTTAGGGGGCATTCAACGAGTCAAACACTTACAATACTTGGCACCTAACATTAGGGGAAACGAGATTCCGGAAAGGATGCGAGCACTTTTGTGATCCTTAGCGTTCTCCCTCTCCTGGGCTCAGTCCTGATGTCACATTATCCAGTCTTAATGTCAACTTATCGCTGTTTTTGAATGCACTGCTTTGAATGCTCTCGTTCCAAAAGCCATGAGCGCGGCAGGAAGTACACTTATTCCGTCTTGTGACATTAACTTTATAGAGAAAAAATAATTAGCGTTCATAGATGAACAACCAATGAAAAATGTTAGCGTACCAATGAGCTCAGCAATCTGCAGCCTTCAGCAGTTGTGATAGGGTAATGGGGAAGTTTCCAAATGTGGGGCACTAAAAGGTGAGTAATAATACTTCACTACTCCGCATGTTTTTTTTCTTCGAAATTATAGAAGAAGAAAACAAATCAATTTGAAAAAGGCAATTAAAAAACGTCAAGGCAAAAATCAGAAAAGTGAGAGTTATGAGAAAATTGTGAGAAACAGCGACGACGGCGTGACACGGCGGCGCGTCACGCTGTCCTCGCTGTTTTTGCACAGAAGGATCTTTCTCTTCTTTCGCATCCGAATTTTTCATGTTTCAAAACTGTTCTTAAACCCAACCCGATCCGGAAAGTAATATACTCGTCACCTATGATAAAATAGAACTGAAGTAGAAAATGCTGATAATGAAAAAAAAAACAATAAAAAAGATGCCGAGATAGTCGCACAACGGCTGTGGTCAGTGTGTTGAAAAAAAAACCATCGCCGGACTAGAACATCACCAATTACGCGGTTATCCAGTATCTATACAAAAAAGGGAGAAGGAATCATTCTCGCCATTCAACAACCTTCAAGTGAGTTGGAGTTCCCGACAGGAGGCCCGTCGCAAGGCAAGAAGGTAGAGTCAGTGAACGAGTCGCAGCGAGTGCACTGCAGTGTAGGACATGCAATGGTACACTATGCTTAACTTGACGCGAAATCACTACACTACGCGCTGCGACTCGTCCGCTGACTGTGCCATCTTTCCGCGCCACGGCCTCCTGAAGCCCGATGTCAGACTTTGCGAATCGAGCAATTCGCCACTAGCTACTCGCTAGCGTCTGCGGTCGCGTTGCGGTACCAGCCAATTGAGCGATTCACTGGCCCTGATGCGTCCACAGACGCTAGCGAATCGCGCGATTCGCAAAGTCTGACATCGGCCGAAGTGGACCCACTACTCTAGAGCCATGAGTGTGTTTTGGGTAATGTAGAACAACTGTGTGTAGGTAGGTTCGTTGTTGGTCGTAATTGAGCACTTCCTCGCCTACATTATCAAGGGCAAAGCCATGATTGTAATTCCCTTGTCTATTTTCGCACATTGGAAATGACCCTTAACAGACTACCCAGGTTGTAATTACCACAGCCAAGCTGGGCAAGATTCCAGTGCGATGGAAGACCGATCGCCTAAAGGAACGGGTGCAAGGTTTCTGTCAACCGATGGGTGAGAGTGTAGATGGAAAAGCATAAGCTTAGGGAGTAATAAGACTAAACCTTTCGTAGGAAGCAAAGTAAACAGAGATCCTGCAATAGTGTGCGTGTGTGTGTGTGCATTTGTGGGTTCTCTTAGACAGCATTAGAAAATGCTTAATTGCCTAACCTTACGGTTGACAGTTGTTCTGAGAATTAAAGGAAATATTTTCGAATATGGGCTATGCACCCTTAGTGAGGCATTTTACTAATGGATCGATGATAAGTATGGGAACAAAAATGATCACGTTCAGAGTATCAGCCGCTCCATAAAAAGGAAAAAGAGGCAATAAAAAGGTATATAAAAACAATAATCCTCACTATAAGGCCTACTTATCTCGATCACCACTCAATAACTACTCACTGTCCACATTCAAAAGCTCAAAAGTGCTAGGATAGCCATCGGCCATCTATCCATTTTTCGATAATGCTGAGAAAGCAACGTGACCTTCTTGGCTAAATTAATATGTAACTGAGTTATTTTCGAAGTATAGTAAACAGTGGCGGAAGTGGTGAAAGCGAAACCGAGTTAAATACAAGGGACATCCAAACCTATGTAATAAAAGCATAAAGGCATTTGGCGGTGACCAATCCCATGCTGGAATGCTCCACGCATGCTACTTTCCTCCTAGATCGTAGTTTCAATTTGGGTTAAATGTGGGCACAGCATGACTTGCGTGGGCCAGCCGGCTGCGATAGTTCTTGCGCCGAATAACCGACCCTGGTAGGATGAAGGTTCTGCTGGCCTGCTCGACGTAAGATCCAGGATTTCATCTTTGGATACTGGGCCTGGTAAGCAACGCCTCTTGCCACTACCACACTCCATCCCTTTTCACAGTTACAATTTAAACAAATTATAATAGAAATATGAGACATAATGTAAAAATAAAATTTAATGTGCATAATAAGGACGCCAAAAATGCATTTCGATAAATCTTGTTCGGAACGCTTCTAGAAAGGCTGTGTAGCATAAGACAGAGGTGGTGAGACTTCAAACAGCGCCACTACCTGCACAATCTGAGCACCAAGTTCCGTATCACATGTATTCCACACTAGCTAAGCCTTCTACAACTACGCGCTGGCATAGGATTTGTCTGAGCCGCTACAAACATTGGGTGTCACTTTGATTCCGCAAGTAAAGCGGCTGGTCTAACAATCAGCAAAAGTAAAGTAAACGTCAGTACAACTGTGGAAGTGGAATATGTGGCTCATCTTGAAATGGGTTGGGTAACCCCGAACGGGAAAAATGTTGTCCTGTGAGTTATGCTAACACAGCCCTCTGAGAGTACTAAATACTTTTTGGGGATTCGAGTAGACTATTTAGATTAATTCCCAAAGTGGCAGCAGAATGATTGGGGCTTTATCGGTGCTACAGTATTCCTGCTATTCGTATACTTTCCCTACGACTGAAAGTACTTGCAGAGCTCAGGCAAAACTTTGCCCTTTTCCTGAGTGCGACTCGTTCTATGTACACTCTGCAAAATGATTCATATGACCACGTGCTGCTACTCTACTACTCTTTGATCCGTTTAGCACTATAATGCCACAAATAAGCTTTCCTGCTGGCCGTTGGAGCAACGACCGACCGGCCGGCTAGTTCCTGGAGTTGAGCCTAATCAGATTAACTATGATACGTAGCTATCGAACGGCATCATATCGTCTTAAGTATTGCTTGAGAAAGAGGAAGAAACTTGCAAGTGGAACAAGTTTCAAACTAGATAAATATTTTAATTATTTGAATAATAATAATAATAATAATAATAATAATAATAATAATAATAATAATAATAATAATAATAATAATAATAATAATAATAATAATAATAATAATAATAATAATAATAAGTAG
>KZ345513.1:15469-41092 GCA_002352805.1 Teladorsagia circumcincta
AACGATTCGCTAGCGTTCGCGGTCGCGTTGCGTACAGCGTATCAAGGCATCTCAAGTCAGCGAGAATGCTTGATTCGCTGCACGCGATGCGACCGCGGACGCTAGCGAATCGCTCAATTCGCGAAGTCAATCTGACATCGGCCTATGGGTGTCATGGTTATAGCTAGCAGCCCATTTGCCCAGTAGCGAGAGGTGCTGGTTGCAATCTTGCCTGGCGCATGCTGTATGGCCCATAGCTCAGCAATCTGGTGATAACTTCCTGATAACTTCTACCATGGCGAACTGCAGCTAAAAGCAGCAACTGACAGTCAAGAATATATTTTTTCAATCGACTCATGTGGGCTGTTTTATCTCCTCAGACCCCTGGATAGCGACCCTTGATGCGCGATGGTTCACCTTTTTTAGGCGATATTTTTAGTTTTTTTTTCCTCTAAAAAGATGCTATCACTAGAGTGCTTGGACACGACGACTTAGTTGGGTAGTTCTGGCTCGCAGTCCGATTTGAGCTGATCGGGGAGTCGATAACGATGAGGTATCATCGCAAATTTCTCGAGCGAACAGTTTTTCTGGGAGGTCGCGATAGCTTTCGTGCAGCTGAAATCGAAGATAAACTGACCCTTCGAAGGCATTTTTTCTCTAATAGCACCGTATTATCCCAATTGGACTATGCAGCCTCATACTAATGTTTTAGCCATCAGCTGCCGTACTTGAACTTCCATGAAAACGGCGTTCAATTCCACTTCGGTTGACCCAGGAACGACTTTATGACTTTTAAGACGTGAGTTTCTACCCGACTTTTTACTCTAAATCGACTTCTACTCGCGTGATGAGTATTTTTGTTCACGCTACTTGGCCTGACCTGAGGCTGATGCCAATCAGGTATCACACGTTGAACGTCAAGGAGAACTGGTTGCTTTTCATAGAGTGCAGCCCTGTCCTATTTGTGACGACAACTGCTGTCTCAGTGATCTTTAGAGGCGCTGCACCGTTGTTGACGATCTTCAAAGACTTGTTTTTCTGTGACGTTCTCTCCGTTGATTATCACGCGATCGTAACACTGCTGTTCCCCTGCTGCACGGTTTTCTCGTTGACGTAAGCTATGGTGAGCTGTAGCACCCAACAAAACACTTTATGGTAGTGTGCGCATGAAACCGGTGCAGGTGCATGGAAATCCCTTTGTCTTTTGATTCACGAGCAAGTTAGCCCAATTTTCCTGCCTTCAAAGCATCAGAACTTATTGGGCCATTTCTAGAACATATTTTGGCGTTGAGAACGGAATCGCAATCTCCACTGCTCTTCAGTACTGCACTCTTTATCAGATGTTTTTTCTTCATTTTCCTTACTTCCCACTATCTTACCGATTCGTTCATTTTCATTCATTAGATTTCGAACTATTCTCATTCGAAGCTGCCCGGTCCCTTCGACTTTATCAAGGACGGGTTTTTATTCGCTGTTCCCTCCCACTAGAGCTCCGTTTCACCAAGATTGCGTTAGAGCAAGTTCGCCCCTTGGTTAACACGTTGCGGACCGGCGCTATTTGCGGTTTTCCCGCTCGCGTGGCCAAGCGATTCTTGTTTCGGCCTGTGGCATGCATCATCGTGTGATGCACTTGGCCATAGAGAGCAGTTTTTCTACTGTATAATCTGAAATCTTCTCCCATAGGTAAATCTGTTAGCACGTGTTCTCCTGTATGTGGAAGAACATATCCTCACAGATTGAAGCATCGCCAAAATTAACCCTTTCGCGACAATGGCACCCACCGGTGGGTGCCACCTCAATATTTTTGTTTTTGCGAATTTTAAACATTATTAGCATAACAGTAATTACAAATATGCTTCATAATATCTACTTGTTAATTGGTTCAGAGAAATATTCCATAAGAGCCAAATTATATAAAATTTTAGAATGTGGGATTCAGCTCGCCCACAAATTGATTAGGGTTTTCCAATGTTTGGCCGAAGTTTGATTACTAATCAGCACGTCTTTTGTTTTTCATAGTATCCAGACACAGGGAGAGATTAGAATAGTATCAAAAACTATGCTATAAATATAAACATGACTTCTGAACTTTTTTACGCCCCATCCCTTTGAAATCCCAGTTTCCCTTCCAACCTTTCCATTTTTTTTAGCAAGATATATTTTGAGGTTTAGGACAGGTTATATATCTGGCATATTGCTGAAATAGAAAATCGTGTTTCGTGTTTTTAGAACCATTTGTGCCCAATATTCAGCGAGAGTTAGGCGCGGCAAAAAGAGGCGTGGTCCCATGAGCCCGCTACCTGCAAAACCGCATTGTCGTCAAAGGATTAATACTGCAATTCCTTTTTGTAATGATGAATACGAAACTGAAAATAAACCTACGACATACGAAAATATAGGAATTCATGAAGTTATATGAAATTAAGTTGTATGATATCGGAAACTACTCTTTGACCTTCTAAATTCCTTCATGAAAACTTTGCATCTCTAACATCCAACAGTAGTTTAATATTAGATCAGTAGTTAATTTTCTAGTTAGTAAGGTCCCAAGCAGATATGTTTTTCGCCATAGTCGAAAGCATATGTGTGTGGTTGTTGACTAGTGTTGGTCCATAGAATTAAGAGAAATTTGAGTTTGAATCTGATGCATCACCATGTGATGCACTCGGTACGCAGTGTGTTAACGGAATCTTCACGGCGTAGAATGGCTATGTATGCTCTGTTATGCATTTTTGTGAGAAGTTGAAGAAACTTCGGATCTAGTCCGTCCGTGGCGTTTTGACGGGCAACTACAGCGATTGTTATTGTGACTTGTTTACTAGTGGGGTGAGAGTGTGCATTGATTTCTGGCGCTTTTGACATTCATTTGCAGAAGAAATGTGTTTAGTATTTTGCTTGATGCTTCTTGACCTCACCTGAATACTATGTCTTCAAATTAGGTAATCATTCTATCAGGCTCGGAGAGATCATCCATACTCGGCTACAAAATGGGAATTCTCTGTTTCTCTCTTGTCTTGTTTTTTTTTTCGCGATTGCTTGCGCGTGCATTTACCCTCAAATTGCAATTGAATGTAATTGTTCTAAACAAGGCAGATGGATCTTCCCATTTTAGACTTTTATATTGCAATAATGGCATGAACTCAATACGCTTGGTCTGTATCCTCTTCGTTGTATAGTAACCACTATGAGCTTTACCTCCATGCTTCTTACTTCAGAAAATTCACGTCATGTTGAAGAGCTGGCCATCGAGAGAATTCGATTAGGTACTTGTCTGAAGAATGGATCAAGCTTATGGGTGTTGTTTGGTAAGCAGATCAGCAAAGCATCGCGGTTTTGGGTTCACACAGTGCAGTGTACCAGCTGGTAACCCTTCCACGGCCTAGATACTGGGGGATTTTACCAGGTTATCGCGCTTCTTGAAATTCACAAAGCAGATACAGCACTTGACTCTTTTCGGCTGGTTGTCACACTATATCGCTTACCAGGAAGGTCGTTCAGGGCGTGCCGCGCTTTCTCAAGCGGTTTTTTCCATGGTATGGGGCCATGCGCATGAAACACAGAACTGTGGTTCATTTTTTCTAAACGGCCCTCCCAATACCAAAAAAGGGCTGAAAAAGTGTTCCTCTCAGAACTGCAGTATTTACAACTTTAAGTTGATGTATGTCATTTGTGGTGTTGCTGATCGCATTGCAAATGAATCTTATGCCGTGTACGCTGGAAAGAACAAGAAATTTGGGCAGGAATGAAGTTTTGTTCATAGCATGCACTGGGGAGATTGTGGAATCCTCATCAGAGCTCCTAGCCTAATCCAGCTTGCGGCGTTCAAGTGGTGCAGTGGATAGCGGAGTGGACTCTCATCGGCACATTTCAGTGGCAGTTTGTGGTTCGGATCCTGGTCACGGCGACAGTTTTGCATTTCTTTGACTATCATTTTCTTCGGTTCCTGTAAGTCTGGGCACCGATATACAACCGAAATAAGTTATTTTCAAGACCCATCTGCTGAAAATTGGCAGGTATCTCATATGGACTCGTGTTGTTAACTGATTCCAGAAGTTTCATTATTACCGAATGGATAACAGTTATGGTAAAAATCAACAAAGCATCTGGAAACATAAACGCCTGTCACACCAACTACACCTAATGAATGCTAAAGAAGAGCAGTCGTTCTCTCCTCCGTTGAATGCGTTGTCAGCTGGAGTTGAGAACGCTCCAGGATGCTCATCAACGTAACCGGCAGCTACCTAAGCATACGCTATGTATGGGTAAAACTGGATTGCCAAGCTTTCTGCACAAGTTAGTTTTTGTAAATCATGATTATCCTAGTGAGATTTTTACACATCTCTATATAAGCTGTAATGGAATCCATATCCATCTTAACATGGCTTTCTCACCTTCAAGAGTGAACCGAAGAAAATGATAGTCAAAGAAGTGCAAAACTATGACCGTGACCAGGATCCGAACCACAAACTGCCACTGAAATGTGCCGATGAGAGTCCACTTCGCTATCCACTGCACCACTTGAATGCCGCAAGCTGGATTAGGCTAGGAGCTCTGATGAGGATTCCCCAATTTCTCCAGTTTATGCTATGAACAAAACTTCATTCCTGCCCACATTTCTTGTTCTTTCAAGCGTACACCGCATAAGATACGTTTGCAATGCGATCAGCAACGCCACAAATGACAAACACTAAATTAAAGTTGTAAAAACTGCAGTTCTGAAAGGAACACTTTTTCAGTCCTTTTTTGGTGTTGGGAGGGCCGGTTAGAAAAAATGAACCACAGTTCTGTGTTTCATGCACATGTCCCCATATCATGGAAACAACCGCTTTGAGAAAGCGCGGCACGCCCTGAACGACCTTCCTGGTTAGTGCTGTGGGGATCGATGGCTGATTGGGCCGCTGTCGGACTTTGCGAATCGAGCGATTTGCTAGCGAGCCTAGGGTGCCGTGGATCCGCACAGCACTAAGCGATACTTTGGGCCTTGGTTTATCGAGCCCACATTGTGAAAAATCGAATGTTTGACTATCAGCATATATAGATTTTTCATTTTCCGTTTTCCGCTTAAACAACAAGTTTTACAAGCAAAAACGAGGCTTAGCTATGGGTAACCGCTTAGCACCGGTGTTAGCAGTAATCTATTTAGACCACATCGAAAAGTGATCATCAGCAGGTGGAATCATTTTCCACGAGCGTTACATTAATGTTATGTTTGTTATCGGATCTATAGAGGAAGATCTTGTGGCGACCCTAAGAAGGCTGGATAAACATGTTGCAAAAATATCATTCAACAGAGAAGGCCCAGGAGTCGATAGTTTTCTGGCATTCCTCAAATAAAGGATGTGTGGAGGTTATGCGGAACACCTGTGGTATAAGAAAAGTGCCTTGTCGAACATCTTGTTGCATTTGAGAAGTGCACACAGTCTCGACAAGATTCTCGTGGCACCCACATAGATAATCGGACGGAATAACTCCTGCAACGTTATTTGTCAACGATAAAATGGCTCGTGAAGGAAACCGTGTGGTAAAAAACTCTCAGCTTCCTACCCGACTTGTCTTTCGTCCTCACCCTACATTGGAGGATCTTTTCACTTCATACAGAATCTGCGAAAGTCGGTGCCACGAAGAACTTGTCGATATTGACATTCCATAAGATTTGTGAACTTCAAGGCACCGTTTTTCTCTTTCAGTCCAAAGGATGTGGAGAAAGATACGTGGAGAGACGAGCGGCGGCACTAAATGTCTATGAAGAACGCTCATGTCGAAGGACGGGGCGCGTCCTCTCTCTCATGCTTCAATGTGCGGTGTCTGGAAAAACTGCTGCGACGATAAGCAGCGGGGTATGCCAACGCTATTCAATGTTCAAGATCATTGAAGGTCCGCCTAGATGAACGCAGAAGAGCGTTGGCGAATCCCGCTGCTTATCCTCGCAGCATTTTTTTCAGACACCGCACATTGAAGCATGAGAGTGAGTGGACGCCCCTTCTTCGACGTGAGCGTTTTTAATAGACATTTGGTGCGGTTGCTGGAAAGGAAAATCATGGAAGCGCAGGAAATACATCGAATAAAGCCAGAAATCAATGCTAAAGAAGAGCTTCATGACCTTCTGAGGCTCCTTGCGTAATCACGAAGTCCTTCGCACCTTAGGATTGAGGTTTCATTTTCCATTACCACCCGACCTCGACAGATCCCTCCACTTCTCCTATTTCTGGTATGTGTCGATGTATATGTTTTGTAACTCTATACACGTACAATTATTATGATTTAAGGTTGGTTTGGTGATGGCATTATTGCTGAAAGCTCACCAATAAGTAATAATTGCAAGAGCTTCAAGAACACTCATCAACACAAGATCAAATGGAGTTAGAGAAAGCAGTATTCTTCCATATCAGCTTATAGTAAACCATTATTGTTGCTCGGGCCCTTGCTGTTGTTGTCACAAACCGATTCTCAAAAAAGAAGTGTTCGACACGCGTTGCGACGCCTGTTGTCCTCTTTCCAAGCCTCAATTCCATGGAGTAGCAGGATTTGCTATTTTCCACACGAGGCAATTCCTTTCTGTGTGTGGGAGGTTTTTTTCCTGTGCGTCAACTGGGTTAATTTTGTTACACACTTTTGCACGATGCTTGAGGCCCTCAGGGTCTTCTAAGCCTACGAAATGGCCCTAAATGAGTGATTTGATCCCCAAATGTTGTTTTCGAAGCTTTGATTACTCTCTCCCTTTCATTAAGAGAAAGGCACGTGCATGATCTTTGGAATTGTGGAGAGAGATCGTTGCTATCAAGTCAACTGCTGCTAAGTATACTCCCTTGGCAGTTTTTTTGCTCTTGGGCTAACCAGGAGTTCTTGGTGGAGGTCCAGGTTCTCTAATGCTGGCGCTTTGCACTCTGTTCACTCTACTCCAATAGCTGTCATGTTTACCTTTTTTGGTAAACAAAAATTGAGAGGGTAATAAAGTTTACCACGAATACTGCTCCGGGCAAAGGAGTCGAACTTCTTTGAAGCTTAAAGATCACTTAGCTCGAACAGCCTGCACAATATGGGGCAAGTAAGAATGTTGTTGGTGCAGAAACGAGGAAACTGAATCGAAGGCTATTTTTCTGAAGATGAGCCGGCTGGAGCCAATCAGGCCGAAGAAAATCAAACCACCCTCTTGAGCAGACCCAGTTCATCTTCATAAACATCTTCGTTCCTTCAGAATTCTCTGCCGGCCTCGTACCAACCCCTTTGGGCAAAGTGGTAGTAAGACAAAGACTTCACAATAACTGGTGCAGTGGTTGCTGATTTGATGATGACCAACAGCGACAAATTGGTCACGCGAAGGGTTCATTGCAGTTGTTTTCGCCTTTTAGGTAAGTGGTTGCGCAGTTCAGCGACGTACAAAGATCTGTCAGTTGGCATTCAAAGATCATGCCCTCACTCGATCCCCCGGGCGCAAAACAAGAAGGTACTTTTGCAAGAACCTCGTGACGGTCCCGAGACGGAACAGCAGGTGTTCTTGTGTGGCTCGAACGGGTTATTTGGGGAGAGCATTCGAAATTAGCAGCAGTTGTTTTGCAGGTGCTTGCTTTTTCCACGTGCAAGATTTCGTCGCTGTAATGGTCCCGTATGAGTCATTTTGCTTGGAGTTATGAAACAATGAGGAACCTGTTAAACGTCTGGCGAGGGCAGTGCTGCAGAATGACGTGGTAGTCAGGTAGAAGAAGATGATTCGTTGACGAGCGCGCAGTAGAGTTGTAGTTCCGCATTCTTCTCTGTTTACTTATTTGTTGTTTATTGGACTGGATTAGGAATTTTGAGCTGCTGTGAGGTTTGTTTAGCCTGTCCTCATTAGGCAAAGTCCCGTTCCGCTGTCGTCTTGTAATCACATCACTGAACACTAACCCAAGTCACGTGAATATCTGAAGGAATCCATGTGGAACGCAGTTCATTGACCTGAACGATGGGAAACGGAAACGAAAAGTGAGAGAGACGGGTCAGAGCGACAGAAAATGCGCTGAGGCTTACAATTAGTCATTGGTGTCGTAGGGTACAGCTTCATGGAATTACAGCCCCTACCTCCAATACTGGCTATTTCAACCAAAGAATAACCTAGTGATAGATAGAGATGGACCTGAAAATTCGTAATTTATGCATGATCGCTGTACGGTTCTCAGGACTCGGTCGGTCCCCGGCTTCACTGCCACGTTGGGTCGACTTCTGAAGCTGCGCGACTACTCCCCAACTCCCAAGAGGCGTCAGCTAGCCCTTCAACTCCCAGGTGGTTGATAGGCTGTGTCCGTAGTAGAGCAGCTAGCCTAAACCCTCAATAAAGACTCTGTTTCAATTGTGAATGTGTATCTGGTTGCTGTGTCTATGAAATCCGCTTTTAAAAGTTAATAATTTAGATTTCGCCCTGCCAAGTCCACCAGAAAATATAAGAGGTGAGGCCTCCGTCGTTCTAGAGTTTGCTTGTCAGTTGAAAACAGCCATAGTCGTTCTGCAAACGCGGAAGTACAGAGAAGAACTGTGTTTATCATTGAAATAGCCAAGGTGAAAGTTTGCAACCCAGCGGGTTTTTGGTGTAATCTTTCAAGATGTTTACCATTTTATTACGTCCCGTGAGTCGTAGCATTATGAAGAGATAGGTCAACATGATCTGCTTTTGGTGTCCGCTCTAAAGCGAAATGCTCCCTCTTACGAATAGCTTCCCATGCGGGTGGGCTTTGTGTGCTGATCCAACGGTATCGCACTTGTTTTTGGTGCCGGTTAATCGCTCGTTGTTGAGGGAAAAGAGCTAAAACAAACCGTAGGATCCGGAATCTGTCGCATTTGGGCGGTCCTGTGCTCCCTTTGGACAGTATTTTCAGTGAATTTTGAGCTAATTAACCTGATCGGTAATGGTTCTCGAATCCTAATGTACGCTATACAAGTTGTGAAGAGGTTGATACGGTGCCTGATCTTTCGGGGTAAACTGACACTTACCGACTTACCGACACTTGATTTTCGAGACAGGGAAGGGAGGAGCTTTTATGTTGAATCTTGTGGACTTTTTTGCGTGATGATTCAAATCGGAGGTCGACTGTGTGTTCGAACAAAGCTATCCAAGATGCGTCACGCATTCATTTTTCAGTCAGAATCGCAGAAAATGATATCACGTTTTCAGGGCACACCCCAGGATCAGGCTGGTGTGATTATTTTGCCAAAAAATGACATTGGAGATGAATGAAGGAAAAGAGAACGTGGAGAATCTGAAAATAGGGACTCATCCCCCCAGGTTGTGGAGGGCTCTAAGAGTCAGAAAATAGGATAAGAGATACTGAGCACTGCGGAGAGGGAAAAGAATCGGAAATGAGAGAGTATGCATACCAGCGAGAGTGAATTCAGCCTATGGGGTTAATTTGTGTGGTGGATGGCATCCCGCCTGCACCCTTGAGCCTTAGGTCCTCTGTCTGCAAATTCGGTGGCTTAAGCTTGGTGTGACCCGTATGATGTCTATCCCTCTACTTTCCAGGCGCTAGAGCTTCACTTCACTGGCTTTATCTGAGGTTGTGTCCTTAAACTAGCGATGGGCTAGCATGTTGGTCTGGGCGTTCAACCCAAGCAAAACTGATAACCATTCGATTTTTCCCATTGGATTGGAGTTTTTGGTAGGCAGATTTCAGGCTAATTTCCGAAGTCGATTTTGTGCATCTTTTGGTGCCGCCTGCATTCCTTCATATCCGTTATCCTCTTACCAGAATAGAGTATGCTAAATTTTTTATGAATAAGCAAACACCGGCAAGGCTGAGATGTCAATTTTGTGTGCGCATTTCATGCCTTATCACTCACTCGGTGTCTTTCCATCACTGGATTACGTTGGTTCTGCAGTGAGAACAAATCTGATGGCACTGCTTGTCCGTAGTTGCTTAACCAAGCTCTACAAGGGTTTCTGCGCTTCTGCTACTTACACGTTTCATTGTTATTGAATCCTCGCTTTCTATACCTGCAAACAAATCCATCTCATGTCGGTGTCAGACTTCGCGAATCCACTTAGTGCGGGGTACGAGCGATGCACAGCGTTTTGAACAATGCACCAGCGCCTCGAACGATGTACCAGCAACACAACAGAGCGGCGAAGTGGCGGAAGTCTTTATGCACACGTTGACTCTTGCTCCTTTCCCTTTCTCCTCGTGAGTTCGGGAAGGTAACGAGAGTCAGCGTGCGCACAGGAGGGATTTTCGCCACTTTCCCACACTGTCGAGTCGCTAGTACATCGTTGAACCACTGGTACATAGTTAGAATCGCTGGCTTATCGCTCGCACCCCGCGTACCGTTGTATTCCCAACATCTGACACTGACCTTAGGTGAATTTTCTTTGATACAGAAAGTGAAGATTCTAACAGCGAAACGTGTAGGTAACCAGAAGTGCAGAAATCATTATAGAGCTTCGTTAAGGAGCTATCCGTCACATGAAGTTAACTTTTTTTTGACGTTTTTTGACCCCTTTGTGTAATACGTCCAATTTGTCCATTTTCATGAATTATAGGAGTCCTGGATGACTCAAGAACGTGACTCCGTTGTAAAGGCTGATAAATGAGCGCATCATATAGTCGGTGGCTACAGTAATCGTTGTCATAGCGTTCTATAGATACACGGCGACGAATAAACAGGAAATGGGGTGCACATAGTTTGGACAGTTGATTTCATTGGTTTCTGGTGGTCGCTACGTCACGACGAACAGATGCCTCTCGTATGCTTCGCACAGCTGATTGAACGAGACGCATGTGCCCTCTTAGTCGTTGGACGCGCAGTTGTCTGGACTTTGCACTCGGTACTTTAGCCGTGACTAGCCGGCTATAAATAGGACGTGCTACTGGGTGCGTGGGTTATGTCTCGATTTCACCTGGTTATCTTTATTTATTTATTTATTTCACCACATAGGTGTGCCTAATTGTCACCAATCGTGAAGGGGTGCATATTCGGTGCTGATCCATTGCTCTTTCGAGCACTCGACTTTCATTCAGAATTGTAGTGGAAATTGAGAGCCTTCGTTCGAGGATTGACCTTGCTATGGGCAAAGGGGCGGGCCGGACGAGTTGTGCGGATTAGCTTGCCAAGATCCATTATTACTGAAGACCTGCAACTTTTAACAATTTCCATTGTTAGGAAGAAACATATAGCTTTTGAACACTACTGTTTCTGAGAGAAAAACGCCGTACATTTTTCCAAGAAACACTCGGAATTCCAACGCAAACGGGAGCTCAAAATTGAACGGATTAAAGGACCAAGTTCAAATATTCCCTGTGGTCCCGAAACGATCGTTCTTGTCCACGTAGCCAGGCGCGCGATTTGACGGCTAGCAACTGGGCAAACGGAACAAATGGGTGAGCGCGCGAGTTTTAGTGCTACGGTCCGCGATCGCGCTGCGCACTGGCCAATCAAGCAGTTCGCCGGCCGCGGCGCGACCGCGACGCTAGCGAATCACTCGATTCGTAAGTCCGATGTCAGGCTTTGCGACCATCCAGTGATTCGCTAGCGAATCGCCGGATGGTCGCAAAGTCTAACATCGCCCTAAAGTCTGACATCGGCATTGGCGGCTTTCCAAGTGTGGTTCTTCTTCCAGCGACACTTCTTACGTTCTTGGCTAGGGCTCACGCATTTTTTCACCCCATTAGTAGCAAAAGTGTGAATTTTGCTCAAAACTTGCCTTACTGTTGCATCTGACGGTTTTGAATGTTCAGTAAGGGTCCAAGTAAGGTATTTCTTCCTAATTCTCCACATGAATGTAGAGAACTTTTCTTTGTTTTTTACTTCTTTCTACCCATCCTCCGATTTCAATGAAGTAAGTAAGGGTAAAAAAGGGCAAGTAAGTTCGCACAACTCATCCGGCCCGACCCTTTGCCCATAGCTCGAACTTTTATGACAATTTAACCTTAGTTTCTTGATGAGGTTTTTTGTGAGATTAGCTGCACGGTCAACCCTCAAAATGAGGCACTCAATTTCGAAATGCTGAGGTGCTCTCTTTTTCCTCTTACTCTGAAAAATATGTTCTCAGGCACTTGCCCTTTGGATTTTGTGTTGAAATCTAAAGAATTTGTAACCGGCTTTGTTGATGGGTTTGAGGTCACTGTCTAGACTATCGACCTTCGAAGTTTATCAGCGCAGTAGAAAATATCCTTTTGTTTTGCTGTCTTCCGGGTTGCAAAATGTATTTTGTATTTTCGTTCATCTTTAACAGGTTCCTAATTTATGTGTCAGGCCATATTTACTTTCTTTTTCTATCAGTGTTGTGAAAGGAAAAGGCCCAGGTTCAAAGAACTCTTTAAAAACCTGCAGAACAGCTGTGGCCTTTGTTCATCTATGGCCGATGTCAGACTTTGCGATTCGAGCGATTCCTAGCGTCTGCAGTCGCGTCGCGACCAGTGTATCACTCTATTGGCTGGTGCCGCAACGCGACCGCAGACGCTAGCGAATCGCTCGAATCGCAAAGTCTGACATCGGCCTATAGGCCCGAATGTTGCGAGAACTTTTCCTAAACAGTCTCAGATACCTGGCACCGAATGTTTTCATATTCTCCAGTGGAGGCTTTATTGCCGGGAATCAAAAGTTAGGTTCCACTCCCACCACATAATCTTACGTAGTCTCATCGAGTTATGGAGTCCAGACGCCCAGTCTGCGTACATACTCTGCGAATTTGCGTCCAGCTCCCAGCTGCTGAGGCTTGGCTAGAATGACGCATTTCGGAAAAAAGCTGAGCTTGAGGCTCACAACTCAAAACTCGCTTTCTTCTTTACACATTTTACTTTCTCTACCATCCGCCTTCACCTTTACCCTTCGTCAATTTTGGATAAAATTCAGGGCCTTACATTGCAAGGCGGGTGGCATTTGTTGATTCACCCACATGCCTCTGGCAGTGGTCTCCTTGACTTTTCGCAGTTTGATCTTACTTGTTTCGGTACCAGAACAGCAGCAACACCTGTGCAACTGATGAGTCATCGTCCCACGTCATTCGATGACCCCAACGGTGTCAAGTTCCTGTGTTAAATGTACGATTGCGGTGTTCTTCCACGTAATTACGTCAGTTGCTCATTGGTGTTTGAACCCGATACTTAATGAGCTGTTTGTCGCGATAACTTTCTTGTTAGTGAAAACAAAAAGAAACAGTGGAGACGTAGAGAAATAAACAACTGAGCACTAGCCTTAATTTCAAAGATTAGAAGTTCTCTGATCACATCGCTTGCCACTTTCGCGTAACTTCCTTCAGGAAGAAGCGATTGTCGATGGAATAGGTTTTTTTTAAGGAAGACAATGTTCACTTTAAGCTGTAATAGATTCGTGAGCGTAATCAGTTCTGGGCAGAAAATATTTGTACATCTAGTGAATTGAAAGCTGGACCGACACTGAGGCTATTCCGTCGGTATTGATACCTAGAGGGGATAAGGTCGTAGAAAGTTCGGGGTGAACAAGTTGCCTATTGGCATTCCGAGTTGGTTTGCCTGTTCTTATTTGCACCATGTGGCTCCTGAAATTGCAAGGCAGAACAATTACTTTTGTGGCCCAGGTGCCAACAGTGCCTAGAGGTGGAGTTCACGACCAAAAGAGAGCCTAGATTAGGTTAGAGGTGTTCATTTTTGGGTATGAAGAAAAAAAACTATGAGAAACGGTCCAGAACCCGAAAAAATGGGACCCCTCCTGTGCTCTTTGATTTCCACATTCATGAGACACTCAGCGGTGCTGGCTTCTTTGGCGCTAACGCTCTATCTTCCCTTCTCTGCTAATCTGGCTTAGACGGCAAGAGGTGGGCGTGCCGCGGCGACAGCGGCCCGGCACGCCCATATGAGATCGCCGGGGCATATTCTTTGCAGCGGATCGTTGTCGATCCGCACTCTTAAGGAGTCTGCCTGTCTTTCCACCGAATAGAATCCCCTTCTGTGAGCTCCAGGCTTATCGTGGAATCCTCCTTTGACGTGGAGTCAACAACAATGAACTTGTTTCAATTTAGAAGAAAGTAGTAGCGTTGGTGAAACTGCAGGAGGCGCCGTTGTCCTCGGCATGTTCCGCGGTTCGATTCCCACTTGGCCAACTTTGCTTTCTATATGTAAGAAGTCGGCTATGTGGAACTATGGTGGTAGGCTGGCTTCGGTATAGGTAAGCACGGAGATGTTATTTTGTCTCGCAAATGCTATTGAAGTCCTTTCCATAGTTAAATGTTCTGTTCCACTCCTTTCCCTCGAAATGATAAGCAGTTGGTATTCTCAATGATCTGCAAATGCAGAAATTTCCAAGGGTTCTGAGGGTGTTTCTGAATGTGGCCATTCCAGGTGGTTCATTCCTGGATCATCTGTTTATAGGCATTGCTTTCTAATTCAACCTCTTTGCCGCTATATATTTCCGTTGTCACTATGGAGGGGGTGTGTGAGCGTTCGCCGATCACCCGACAGCTGTCGAGACGAGACATTGTCCTGGAATCGTTTGTTCAGCGCAAGCCAGACGTTACATATTTGTAATTTTGAGTAGTCGCCTATGTTGACGCTCAGGGGGTGCAAAGTTCGCTCGGATGATATGGCACAACGTAATCGCTCAGCGTTGTTTATTTAGAGCTTAGCAGAGGTACCAGTCATTGCGAAGATTATCGTTTTGAACTGATCGTATGGGTCTGAATCGGGTACCATATGCCCCCAATAGGAAATTGATTTTCCCAGTGTGGAAGGCGCATTCCAAATTACCTGGATGTAGGAGTTCTCCTCGCCAGGTCAGGTTACCTCCAATCAGGGCACCTCTGATTTGCTTCGAGCAATTCTGAGTCTGAACCTATGCCAAAACCTATACTTAGGCCCTAGAGATAGCGCAGCTGTGGTGACCTGACCTATGGGGAGGACTAAATGTGTCGTTTGCGCCCGAAAAGGGAATCAGATGTGGAAAATGGTCGGCCATTCAGGAAGTGGTGCTGCTGCGGTCCCCTAAAATCGTATCGTTTGCTCATCATATGGGCGGGTAGTGCGCCCTTCTCGGTTGGTCGGTTTTCCCCGCCCCTCTTATTTGTTGGTCTCTTTGGCTAGTAGAAAATTTACTAGATATATGATTTGTCATCTCCGCTTTCATTTTTCGGTGCAATAATGTTGTTTGACAGGTACAGTTTCCCTCCAAGTACTGGCTGTATGGGTAACAGTACGGTAGCTTGACCGCAGAAGTCATGGCTTCGGCTTGATTTACACTCTGCTGCTTAGATGTATGTTTTGGGTGGAAGTCGAGTGCACGGCTCACTCCAAGGAACTTGGTGAACCCAAGATTTTTCTTTTTTATGCTTTTGCCTTTTGTTTTCCACCATCTAGCCATTTTGCCCTCTTCTTGGAATGCTCTTTCCAGGGTAGCGGGCCAGGTGGTCAATAACCCGAGAAATCAATCCTCTTTTTATCATATCACCCTAGAAGCTCTTACTGTATTTTTTACTACCGTAGTAAGCTATAGTCAAGCTTTTGAGCTATTCAAAAGCGTTCTAACCGTTATATGATTCAACGCTGCCGAGGAATCTTACAGAGTGAGAGCAGAGTATTTTGAGGCGTAAAAGTTGTTGACCCCAGTAAGTCATTTCTGGCGCGCTCTTTGGCTGGAAACCTGAAAATAAGACCTGAGATGGGCGCGCACGTGCTGATGACAGCTACAGTATCAGTGATAAATCAGCTTGACGCCAAGATGGCTAGCTGATGTTGAAGTGTGTACCAAGCCGAGTTGTGCACAGACTGGCGCGGCTAATCGCCATCGCCGCCGCCGCAGAGAGCGCGAGTGCTTGGGCGTGCGATTCATGTGAACGGGAGTTTGTTTAAACGGGTCCAGGCTCATTTATTCCCTCCCGGCTGCTGTGAGTCACGCGGCTCATCAACGCTTTGTTCTCGATTCCGCCTATTTCCTCTTCTTTGTTCTACTGCAACAATTTGTTTATATAACTGTGGCGTAAAACAGCAGTTGTCAACAAAAAACAAGTCAAAAATCATTTTGTTTATTTCTAGCCCTCTGCTCAAATTTCGTCGACATGGCGCTTGCGGTCGCCTAATTGGCGATATCAGTGCCCCGAACTGTGCCCTTTTTGTCCTATCGTACACTGGCGCTTTATCTCAAGCTTTTTTTCTCCCCTTATGTGATCTTACGTTTTGATGAATTCGCACCCATGGTAGTGAATTTGTCCGCTGATTGCTTCGACCTGTTTTGTAGGTTAGCAGTAAAAAAGCTTAGGGGAGGCTCAAAACAGGGCATCGTTGACTAAGTGGTTAACCTCCGTGAAGCTAAGTTTTCCACGACATCATGGGGAGTTCATGGGTACCCCTTAGGGTAAATGGACAAGAAACCCGACTATGAAGGTTACAGGTAGAGAGTCGGGGAAAATTCGCTGGTAATTAATCCTTTTTGGGATGGCACGCAATCTGCTTCCATTTGTGTACTCGCAGTGGCACTTGAATGTGATCTGGCCAATACAATGATTTGCTGGGGCCAGCCGATGTACAATTCAGTGTTTTTATCCTCCCAGACGAGTTTGGTACCGATTAAACGACCCCGGAGGGATGGAGGGTTCGGTTGACGTAGACGACGCG
Organism: Teladorsagia circumcincta; assembly: GCA_002352805.1. Taxonomy (NCBI): domain Eukaryota; kingdom Metazoa; phylum Nematoda; class Chromadorea; order Rhabditida; family Trichostrongylidae; genus Teladorsagia; species Teladorsagia circumcincta. The sequence goes on from KZ345513.1 coordinate 31,993, forward strand.
CAATCCACTACTTGATCCCCGGACCGCGCGCTGGGTAAGCATCGCCACTTCCCTCCACACCACTTCTACCCTATCATTATGGTTATTATATTACTTATATGTTTCTCGAAGAACAACTCGCTAAAGTGCAGTTCTTCAAGTTGAACATCCTGAGCTTTCTCATTGCTTTTGTTATAAAGAGATCTATAAGTCGCAGTTGTACACCCAGGACTTTTTCATGCCCCTGGTCATGAATTCTTAAGTAAACTGCGCTATGAGACCCCAAAATCTGAAATGCTGACTTTGCACATCTTTTTTTTATCATCACCACCAGTTCGAAGAGCTCTTCATTTGCCGTCATTGAATTTTCCCCAACTCACAGATGAACTCCGGGGATTGGCGAAATAATAGGGTTCTTCTGAGGAAGGAGCGAAAGGAACGCTTGTAGTATTTCGTTTACTAAGGTTTTATATTTTTTAATTGCATAACACTGTATAACCTCGATGTGTCGGACCAGAAAGGCTGTGAATCACGTGGAAAAATTGTAGGCTTTCAGAAACGTGAACGGACCTTGTGATCCGAGAACTCTTGGGTTGGCATCATGCCAGAGCCATGCCTTCACAGGCTCAAAAAACTGCACCATTGAAAAGCTTCTGGTCTCAAAAACCGCCCAGAAGTTTGAACCTTGCTTCAGCTCTCGCAATTCCCTTCATATCTTCCTTCAAGTCTCGCAGTTCCCTTGCTTTGTGATCGAAATGGCCTTGAAACGATCGGTTTTATTAGCACTCGGCGCGGTGATGAGAAGCACGTGGCCGGGAGGGCGTGTCGCTGGTGACCCGCCCCGTTTTTCCCCTTGTGACGCAAAATCATTGCGGCGTCGAGCGGGGCCTGAGGGGTGGGGGTGGTTGAGTAATGAGCTTCGATTCGAGGCCAGGGGCCACGGTTTGGAAACGTAGCGAGAAATGTCCTAGTCATCTTTCATTATTTTTCGTAGCCTATTTTTGCATTAATTGCTGTATGTGTTATTTGCCGTCCGCTCAGCTTGTTCCACAGCGTATTTTGTTCCAGTTGTCGACGTATTATTTGCATTTTTTTCAGAAATAAAACGTTTTGTTGCACGTCCAGCGTGGAACTTCCATTATGCACGTTGCTAAATTGTGTAAAGCACTCAACGCTGCGAATCTTGACGATGAGATCACGCCACAATTGAGGTGAGCACTTCATCGAAGCCCTTTTGTTGTCTATATGCGTTTTTTTACATTTGGTATGCCTTCCTGACCTTGCTACCGTACTCTAGTGGGTCTTTGGGTGCTAAAGTTTCCGTGAAAATCTTCTAGTGAAAGATATAGTTGAATGTACGCTTTAATTCAGTTCCTGGTTCGCTCAGTTTCACGTGATTACTGTATTGTTAGTGGTTACTGTAACGAGCGGGCTGCTGTTACAGTAACCACGTAAGACCTTGGGACCCCCTAGCACTGGTTGATAGGGTCTTATGAACTGCGCCATTTCACCGCCTAGCACAATTACCAAGTGAGGAGATAAACCGCAATGTTTACCAGTACTGTGATTATCACTGATAACCGCATTGTGGACATGTCCAGCAGTATTACCGGCCTTTCGTGCGTGTGATATCGTCCGTAATGTGGTGTTGGTGGTACGTTCACAACAAAAAACCCGTTCCGCATTCTTTTGCGTGTACGTGCAATTTGAAATCAGCACTGCGTTCTGACCTTGCAAACTTACCCATTCCGGGTACACAACCAGCGGTGTGGTCGTTCTTTGTGCACATTATTTGTCAACGCGAGTGGGGGCGGCATGCGGCGAGCACGTGGATGATTCGTGCTTATCAGGCGAGGGGGGAAGGGGTAGAGGAGAGAAGGGCTGAAGTGAGGGAGGCGGAGGCGAACGCCGCCTAATAAGTGATGGCTGTAACGGGTAAGGGACCACAGCGCACGGGGCTACGTTCGGGTAATTGTACCCACAAAGATGTCAGCTGCTTTACGCTTCTTCGGCCGCCAAATTGATAGGTTCGCGGCTGGAAATGATGTCTGATCAGTGTCGTTGACAGATTGGGCCCTTAAAGTCGTCGTTTTCACTGTACGTAGGGGTTGATCTTTGCAATTGTATGCATAAGAGGTAGAGGGGGGGGGGTGTAAGGGTGGAAGCAGGCCACAATTCCTTTCGTGTTCGGTGTTTGAGAATTCAATCACATAAAGGTACTCCGTTCTGTAAACAAGGCTTCTTGCTACCTGGGTTATTTGTGCTCAGTTGTAAACACAGTAATAAAAGCCTGATAAATTGTTTACCATGGCTTGATTTGTGGTAATCCCAGGTTGGGTAAACATTCGGGGTTGAGAGTGGTTCGATGCCCGATTCGATTATTCATTTTCTTTTGTTTTGCCTTTGATACCGAACTTTGTTCTATGGACGAGGTGACGTAAATCATGGGGTGCTAACTGAAAACGGTCTGCTGCAGTCTTCAGGACAGTACTGCCTGTGCCTTTAAGTCCTGGTAGATGGAAATTCAAACATCCGTCGTCATTTGTTCAACACTACCTGTGCCTTTGAGTCCTAAAAATGTGGACATCCGCCGTCATGGGTTAAACCAGCCTCGCGCTGTGACGTCATAGTTCTTGTGTTTAGCACCCACTCCGAAACCTTTTATAGCGTCAGCAGACCAGCAAGGAACAAAAGGAAAGTTTAGAAAGCGCTGAAGTCGTCATAGTTCACTGAGCGCAAAAAGTTTTGCGGTCGCGCCATTTGGGTTGGCGAGATTACGCGGAATTCTTATCGTCAGTGATTAGTGTCACGCTGCCATTTCTCACGAGACCGCACCAAGCGCTGGTTTCCGCCTGCACTGGGCTTTTTTCGGGGACAAAGCAAGCGGGGGTCGACTGGCTCACGGTTGCTCAGTTGGATAGCTAAGTTGGTCCCAAAACTTTCCGCGAGTCTCGATCACCCAGACCCAGTTTTGTAAGTGAGTGCTGGGTACCGCTTTTGGTCCCCGGGCTACCTGTGGGTCTCTCTGGGCTACCTGAAAGTTTCTTCTTCACACCGAATTACAGTCAGATCCCCGAGCCCAACCTGTGGGCCGTGTATGGGCGTAGTGATAACCAGTTCACCGTGTGGTAGTTGATTTGACGCAATAACGGGCACGAGTGTTGTCTGTGTAACTGGATTCTTGTGTTTGTCGCGGCCGGTGATTAGGAAATGACGAAAGCAGAGCATCTGTAGTGGGCGACAGTTGAGGTAATGTAAGAAAACAATGCTGATAACAAAATAGATCGCTGTCTGGAAGGGGGTTGTCATGCAAGGGACTATTTTTGGAGCGTTCTCGGCCAGGCCCATAAACAGAACGGGAATCGGCAGTAGCGTCTTACGGTCGTTGTCTGTCGAAAGATTGCCTGAGAACTGTTGTCGACTAGAGGGTACACAGAAATCAATGTCCCATTTATTCTCTCGATAGGTTCGAAATACCTTCGCTGAAGCTCAGAATGCTCGTAAGACGCCATCCCCTGCCTTTAAGTTCTGCGACAGGAGTGTGTTTCAACCATAAGTGTAGGTATACGTATGCAGCTGATAGCTTGGTCGATATCGGTGATTTTTTTAACCAATCACAGCTGAGCCGTGTGGCCGCGTGGCTAGCTTGCCCAATCACGGTAGCGATTGAATTCTGTTGACGGGTGTCAGTCTCTGCTTGTTCAGCCGACGCTGAGGGTGGGAAACAAAGCTCCTCGTTGGGAAAGGATCCGGTTTTCAATAGAAAATGACTAGTGATTGGTTCCCACTGACGGTCCACTGCTGATGACATAATTGCGGGGGGGGGGGAATACAAGGCATGGTAATTCTGTTTCTCTTGGTGAGCTTAAAGGCAGTGAACACGATCGATGGAAGGTGAAAAGGAAGGGTTCAAAGCTTGGTTTTTGCGTCCCTCGTGACGCCTTAGAGGCAGGGAACGCGATCGCTGGAAGGTGTAGCCCTCCTGGTGACGTCACTGGCCATCATTGGTGGAAGGGCGCTGAGGGGTGTGGTCAGGAACGCCTCCTGGAGCTGTCCCACTGTGACTATCAATGAGGTTACCAAAACCGAACCGCCTCCCGAACATCGTGTTCGGTGCCTTTAAATTTGGAAAATATTATGAGGAAGTAGCAAAGGTGTGCCTGTACCAAAACCCTCAACAAACAAACAAATTATTTGCTCATTTCAGTACGGCGAACGACGTACCGTTCTCGGCGCTACAGCGCGTCACGACGTTGGGAGTCGGCGGTTTCGGCCGCGTCGAATTGGTGAAAGCGAACGGGAAAGTGTTTGCACTGAAGGTGAGTGCTTGAGGGATGAAAATGCTGCCGAAAGATCAGCACCGTGGTCCGTTTGTTCGTCGTCTGAGTTCGGTTGACATAGTGGCACACTTATGAGCTCTGTCTGAACCCCGAACAAGACCGGTCCCAAGGTGTTCGCTTTCAGGTGATAAACAAGCGGCACATTGTGGATATGAAACAGGAGAAGCATGTGGTCTCGGAAAAGGACATCATGTTGTCGAGCGAATGCCCCTTCATAGTCAAGTAAGGAAATCAGTATTTATGATAAGTGGGTTGACTTTTGCTCTGTACCCGTACATGTTGTTATAATTCGGCAGAGTTTCTTTGTGAAAAGTAAAAAAAAAAACTTACTGTAATGATTAGCCGGCAATATCAAGCGAAATTTGCCTGTTTTCAGGCTCTACAAGACTTTCAAGGATCAAGAAAAGTTGTACATGCTCATGGAACCATGCCTTGGTGGTGAAGTGTGGACTGTTTTGAAAAGGAGGTTCGTTGTCAATATAGCATGGCATATGGGCATTGCCTTAAAGGCAATGGACACTTCAGTTGAAGGGTGGAGCGATCTTGATGACGTCATCGGCCGTCGTTGGTGGAATGACACCAAGGGGCGTGGTCAAGACCAACTCCTTGATTGTTCCACCAATGGCGCTCAATGACATTACAAATAGAACCGCCCTCCAGTCATTGTGTTCACTGCCTTCAAGAAAACTCTTCCAGGAGTCGATTTGATAACGATGCGGCGCGGTTTTACTGTGCAGCAGCGATCGAGGCGCTCCAATATCTACACGATGAAAATATTGTCTTTCGGGATTTGAAACCGGAGAATATGCTCCTCGACAGGAATGGATATCCCAAATTGGTAAGGTTACCGGAGTTTATGGGTAGTTTTTGAGGTTGCTCACTGGTGACTCATTGCAGGTCGATTTTGGATTCGCGAAACGTTTAGGCGAAAAAGGTCAAACATGGACGTTTTGTGGTACTGCTGAATATGGTAAGCGCCTTGTTCCGTTCAGATTGATATAGAATTTAATATATGTTTTCATTGCGCCTGAAAGCTTACAATTTGTAACACTGAAAAGTTGTATAAGAGTTTGTCAATGAGACGCTATCACAAGATACAGGGAGTTGATGTGGCAATGCATTTAAAACCGCGCAAAACAACTTTTATTGATATCAAGACTGAGGTTTAGGCAGGTGTCAGACTTTGCGAGTCGAGCGATTCGCTAGCGTCTGCGGTCGCGTCGCGTACACCGAATATCTCGATTTACGACCGCGGGCCCTGGCGAGTCACTCGATTTTAAGTCTGACATCGCCATTAAGGGGATTAGAGACTCCAGAGGAGTGGGCGGTTTTTGCTTTCACCAAAGTTCCTGTCCTTTCCTACAAAGTTTTGACCTCGAAGATGCCCCGTATATTGCGATAGCGCCATCAGTGGCTTGTTAATAGATTAGCCTTTTATGCATATTATTTTGGCATTAGCTGTGATTTTTCGTGATTTGGCACTGGCTATTCTGGTTCCTTTCAGTGCCACCAGAAATCGTCCTGAACAAGGGCCACGATACTGCTGTGGATCTTTGGGCGTTGGGAATCTTCTTGTATGAGCTGTTGTCTGGAAAGTAGGTATTATTGGTAACTATGTCCAAACAAAGTATTGTCCACTCACTGATGTGATCTTTTAGGCCACCATTCTCAAGTTCGGATCCATTGATCGTCTATAACGCGATATTGAGAGGATTCAGCAAATGGGCGTGGCCCAGGTAAGCCTTTTTCTTTTTCGGTGTTGGTTTGAATATTTTCTTACTCAAGTATACCAGTAAAGAGCTGTCTTTTAGATGTTTCTCCAAGGAAGCAAGAGATTTGATACTAGCGCTCTGTAAAGAAGACCCGGGCTTACGTTTGGGCTATGGCCATCTCGATGACGTTCGTGCACATCCTTGGTTTAACGGATTCGACTTTGTCGAATTCCGTGCACGTAGAATGAAACCGCCAATAGTGCCGGTGGTGAGTGATCATTATCATCGATAAGAGTTACTTATTGATTTATTGTATTAATCGAGATTCTCGAAAGTTAATCTTTATTTTCTACGCCATGCACTCCCTTTCATCTCGAGATTGTAGGGATAAGGGTATTTGGAACGTTTGATGTGAATTACACCCATCCACCCCAACGTTCTGTGGACTCAAGGAGGGTCAGGTCCCAAGGGTCTAGGGTTTGGTCTGGGAACGACTTCTGAGGTGTAGATCATTCCATTCATTTAGTTTGTAGCCGTAATTGCGCCTTCCGATTTCTTACCACGTTGCGTCCCTTTTGTTGCTCTCTTGTAAGCGTGTATACTTCTGTAGGTTGGTTGCGCGCGGTCGCGATGTGGCGTTGGCGATTAATCGATACGCATTTCTTTGCTGCGAATCGATCGATTCGCCGCATTGCGCCGCGTGCAGCTTTGCAGAAGATGGACTCTGAAAGAAATGCGGTCCCAATTGCTTGCTGGCCTACACAGTTTTTGCTCCTTAGAGCGATTTCATGAAAAATTATACCCGTTTGGGCGCTATCGCAAGAGACATCGCAGGGACATCCTGTAGGGATAGGCCCAAAAAGGGCAGCAAATTCTCGCGGAAAATAAAAGTTGCTCAAGCACTCTGATGGCTCTGATGGCTCTCCTTTCCCGCTCAAGGCTTAGTCTCAATTTTGACACAAAAAAGATGTCTTACGAAGTTTTGAATGCATTCCCGCCACAGTGTCCCCTTACATTGTGATAGCGTCCCGTTTGGTTCCCATTGAATGTGGCCGGCTGGATTTAGTGCTTCAAAAAACTTGGTCCGAAATCCTTTATCAATTTTCCACAAACTTTTATCGATTTTGTTTTATTTATCGATTTTGTGGTTTTCGATATCAATTATTTGTGAACGTTTCAGATAAAATCAGATGTGGATACGAGTAATTTTGACACTTTCCCTTTGAACGACTCATTTGCTACGGGTAACGACGAGTCTGGCTGGGATTTTGACTTCTGAATGTCGAGCTTAAACCTACATATCATTTCATTGTACAGATTTGTAATATATGTATTTTGTAAGGCTATCTAATTTGTGCCATACTGTATATAATTATAGCCGTGAATTTTTTCTACCGTTGTGATTTTGAATGGATTGTAGAGATCTAAATGTGTCCAAAATACATGCAAGGGAATAAATATGTCCCTGGTCAAAACCGAGTGAAGTGAACAGGTCTTTTTCCGACGGGAGGATTCTTCAAGTGGTACAAATGGAGGTTTTGTTCAAGAATCCCATCATTTTCATGAAATTATGGAGGTTAAATAGGGAATGCATTCCTAAGGATGTTTATGACTTCAAGCGAACCGATTTAGGCTTACGATGGGAAGACAGGCCATTAGGCAGCGAGATAGAGGTGGGCAGTGGCCCAGGAATAATGACGAAGTCACGAAAACCTGTCCAAAAATCGAGAAACTGAATACCGTCTTTGCCCGTCGATTTCCTCTTTGTTGCGACTTTTATGGGCGCCACTCTCTTCAACGCTAACACTCTCTCTGCTGAACGGTTAGAGTCAGACGGCGAGAGGTTACCTACTCGGTGGACGTGTAGAGGCGCGAGAAGCGAGGGTATGATCCTGCTTGGCGGTGCGTGTATACTCTTAGCTACAAAATGCGCATCGTCGCACACCCTTAGGGACCACCTTTATAGTATATTTTCCTTCTTCGACTTCTCAGTAGAACCCTGCATTAAGGTTGGAGGGTAGTGCAAAGAAGAATGGTTCTCTTGCTTTATCCCTGCCCTTAGGTGACGAAGAAGTACATATAGCAGAACATACATACGTACACCGGACTCTGATAAAGCGCCGCTTTTGGCCAGTGAAAACAACTTTAGGCTCGGGCACTCAGAGATTGTCGAGTCAAATGTACAGCTGTTGAGGTTCTGTTCAGGAGGCGGCTAAAACTATACCCTTTTTCAAACTATACCCTTTTTTGAACAGTGGTGCGCCTGTGCGCCTCTACCGGTCAGTCAAAAGCTGTGCGGAGCAGCCCTCGCTTTTCCGTAGGTCCGGAAAAATCAGGGTTGCTCCGCCCAGGTTTTTCCGGAATTCCTACGGAATCGCCACTAAGGTTCGATTCTCGCCTGGCTCCACCCATATCATATTTTGTCTATTTCTGATCCTTTTTTCTCAGGGTAACTGTCCATGTTTCTGAGTCAGCTTTGTTGTAAGCGATTCGCGACCCTTCCTTTGGCCCGAAAACTCGGCCTGGTTAACAGCAACATCATCGAAATATGGGTAATTTGAAGTTTTTGGACTACGGTTCAGTCCTCATGGCTGCCTCCATGGATGAACGAGTTCGACGGTGGCTCTGTGAGTCTATGCACTTTCTATTATAGGTTTCACTCTTTTTAGAAGTCAAAATATATTGTCATAGAACCTTGCCCATTCGGAAGTGTGAAAACCTATCTCAGGATCAAGCCGTTTTCTGGTTTTTCCTTCGGTCCTATGGCTTCGCTTCTGGAGTGGTAGGTAGCATTAAGATCTGCATTAAGGTCAAATTACCCTACAGGCAATCTGGCCTTATTTAGCGACCACCCAAGTTTATGCAGTCTTCGTTGATCTGGGAAATCGATCTTGCCACACGGCCATAGAACTCCACCTTCTGTTCCGAGTAGCTTGCCGGCTCCATTTCGCGTGTTATTTCCAATCAGCTGATCTTTTCAATCACCGAATATTGTTAATCTTTGAATATTAACATGTTTCATTAAAGGCAAAAGTCGCGTTTGAGTTTGGGGTGTTACGGCGCTTGAGA
>KZ345513.1:42493-61561 GCA_002352805.1 Teladorsagia circumcincta
GGTGTGGGACCTTTTCTATGAAGTCGAACTTTGAATTCCGTTATTCTTTAGAGCATTGCGCCACATTTCCGCGCCGCGCTCGTTTCGAAGTCACCCGCCAGTGTGCATGACGACCTGTAGCCCATGGTCACCCCGCTGCTCCGAGGTTAGGTCAAAATCTCGATTCTTCCTGAGATTAGGCACCTGGGGGTAAATTAGGGTCCTGATCACGAATATGGCGTTCGTTTTAGGCGTCGCCGCCATTTGGCGCCACTATGGCGCTGCGAACTTATTCCGCCTGTTGTCGAACGAACACCCATTTGCATGAACTTTTGATGGCTCTGTTCGTAGATAGTGCGTTGGATTTGATGCTGGAGCAGTTTGGAGCCCATTTGGGAGTGAAAATCAAAAATGCAAAAACTCGTCCTCGAGCGGAGCCGAACCACCATCGCACAAACTCAAGTCCGGCACACTATCCACTCGACCACCGATGCGCCACAACGGATAGGTTGCCGATGCCCCCATGAAACCACCGCCCTTTCTTCAGCACTATCACCAAACATTACTTCAATTTCGAGGGAATTTCAAGTTATTTTCCCTACCACCTTCATCAGCACCCTTCGATATGCATGTAGTCTTTTCTACGAGTCCGAAACGTCACTCTAAGTCAGTAAAAACCGCCCATTCTTAACGAATTTTTTTCGACCCTTTTTTGGCCTTCAAGAGGGCGCTCAGCGAAAATGAAACACAGTATGATAGTCCTCGTTAGAGCCCCTATAGCATGCACAAAACCGTTTGGAAAAAGCGTCCCACACCCTGAACGACCTCCCTTGTTAGGGTAGCAGCGCCTCATGTTTTTCGGTGAACTGTAGTATGCTCATCGATTTCTCAAATTTTCCGTTACTTTAACCCCTTCTTTCCGCTTCAACCCTTATTAGGTTTTAGGACAAAAGTGGTGTTGTGGTGAGTGGCGTAGCTTACCACGTGCGCGGTTCGGAGATTGAATCCTGAATAGTGCTCTGTTCAAGTCACCCAAGCCTTCTATTCCTCCGGTACCACTACCGGACTTGTCTGGGAGGTGCTGCCCCCTTCAACGTTAAAGCTCTATCTCCGCTGAGCGGCTGAGACGTGGAGGGGATGGGCGGACAGCGGCGATAGTTCCGTGGAGAGGGCTATGGTAGATGGCCAGGCACATATCCTTCGGTATCAAGTGCGCGTCGGTCCGTCTGTCTTTCCACTGAGTAAGTTCCCCTTCTTCAACGTCCCAACTTATTGTGAGATCCTCTTTGAAAGAAGGTCGCAGACCCAGTAAAAATAGTCAAAGTAAACTCGCTGAAACGTTTATATGCGAAGGGAGCATTCGAAAGCGAGTAAAACTGGTGGCACATCAAAGGCCGTCTTAAGGCAGTCGGCTCGCCTCGAAGTTCAGTTCTGCCGGAATTCTCAGAGAAATCCTTTTACCGGTTCCATGGGGATCCTCCCTAACAAGCGTAGTCAGAGGCCGTGAAATGTTACTTCAACAGTAGCAGATCCTGGGTTACAAAAGGGTGTGAACTTAGTTAGGTGGGCACCTTATTCTGCGCTTCAAGGATTTAGGTAACGCTCACTTCGAAACTTGATTTTATGGTGAAAAAGACTCCGTGGTGCGTAAGCAGGTTGCATTTTCTCCGGAGTTTCTCCTCCTCCTAGTCTGAGCGCTGGTCGTAACCTGCAAAATCGGGAACCCGACAAGAGGCCCGTCGCGCGGCGCGATGGCAGAGACGCAGATGAGTAAGCAGACTAGCCGTAACGCGTGTGGTGCGATATGAGACGTAGTATGGTACACTCTATTCAACCTGACGTTAAATCGATACAGTGCACGCTGCGACTCCCCGGAGACCCGTTTGCATCTCTACCATTTCGCCGCGCGATGAGGCTACTGTCGGGTACCCCAGGGAAGCTATAATATTTTTCATTGTTTTTTTTTTCATGGGATTTGGTGTATATTTTCTGAGCCACACCGTTTCTTATGTTCCTCTTTCATTTTCAATTCGTATCTCGATTGAATTCTTCCAGAGCAGCTCCGCTATTGTGACTTTCACTCAATGCTGGGTACCGATGTATCATCTGTTAATTTGTCGGCTACGGTGATAGAGAGAGATAAATGGTTGCTGATACTGTGATGAATAACTGGGACCGCTAATGAGTGAGTTTTTGATATTTTCTGGTGTTTCTGCCCAAACCCTGGTCCAGCTTAGCTTTTCGCTATATATTTAAAATAGTTTCTTTCATTACAACTTAACCGTCAATTCACTAGAGTTGAAAATTCTTCCTCAGCACACTCGAATTTTGCAACCTATAAATTCCCAGTTTTAATGTCGTCCTGATTCATACATTGTCATTCACCTGGTTTCGCGCGAATCAAAACAATCAGGGTGAGGATCTGGGTTAAGACAGATAGCAAGGGGTGAGTAGGGTTATGGGTAAAGCGCGAGCAACTTATCCGCACCAGTCTAGCACGTTAACGACATCGGGTGTTGTAGCATTTTTAGCCACGTGGGACTTGAGCGATTTTGCGAATGCTCCCGTCTCACATCGCATCGCTTTAGTCTGGGTGCTTAACCTATTCTGGGTTTAGGAAATCCATGAGAAATCCAAGCATGTTTGCCATCCTGGCGGGCATGAGTTCATTGTGACTATAGAATAAATACAAAGAACTTGGAAAGAAGGAGTGTACGCGTGAAAAAATGGATGACAAGTTGAGACGCGCATGGGCGTCACAATGTCCCAGTGTGGTCTGCAAGTTGGGCATCAGGCTAGTGCGTTAGGTATGTTGCCCAGCGCGATATGTCTGCGGGGCCCAAGAGATGGTTTTCGCGGTTGGTTTATGAGCGTTGTCTGTGAGTGGCATGCCGAGCCTTTTCCGGAGTTCCTTATTACTTTTTGGTACTTTTTCAATGGGATATTGAGATACTCCAGCAACTGCTTGTCGAATCTTCGATAGACCATTCTCTTGACCTCACTTGACGGTTCATCTCCATCGTGAGCCCTATTTTGGCGTGACTATCACAAAACCTTCACAGTAATATTTACTCCATTTATGATTAGATCCGTTTATGTCACCACATATCTTGAGACTTTTTTCATAAGGTATATGACAAGGCTTGTAGAAGAATGAAGAGAAAGTTCGTCATATCACTGATGGTCTAGAGCGTCGGTCATCCCCTGATGTTGTTCTTAAGGTGGTCCTGAGGCAACGCTCTCTATACGTAGAAGATCCATGAACTGCATCAGCAGTGCAGGAGTCTGCTGTAGAACCACTTGAGCCGCAGCTGTTTTTTGACGGAGCACGGTTGCTGTCATTCCCATTGCTTCTGCAGCTGCGACGCATAGTTCAGCCAGCCTTCTGGCCCACTCGCGTTCATCTGAAATACGTCAAAGTTGTTCAGGAACACCGCCACACCTCGTACAGAGCTTACCCTAAAACAAAATTTACACGAGTACTTTGAACTCGCCGTTTTCTTTGCTAGGATTCAGAGTCAAGTAGTCTAGAAGGTGAGTCAAAACGTCGAGCGAAAAGCTACGAATTCGAGGTATTCGTGTGAATTTTCGAACTTCTAGGGCGAGTACTGAACGATCGGTCGTACCGTCACCATTGACTTTATTCCCCGTATTCGTTTCCTCTTCGTTCGTTCTATGCAAATGACTGTAGCCAGAGGAAGTAGCAACGTGCACAGCGGAACAGTCTGAATTGCATGAATTAATCGATCACGGCATTTTCGACGGTAGACTGGGCTAGAAGCTGCGGTCTTGACGACATCACGGCGAAGTAGGAGTGATCACGGCAGCTACAATCGGTCCTCTGTTTGTTGAGTGCCGTGATCACTCGCACTGATTGTCAAACAGAGATGTCAAGTCTTTCCTCAAAACTCACATAAAAAGTTTCCTTGAGCGGGTCGTACATCGGATCATGTTTCATCGTCATTCGAAGGTAAGACATAGAAAAGGCGTAAATGGCAAAAGTTGTGAGTTGAACGGTTGAAATGACACAAAGCATCGCCGATGTGGCTATATTTTCGGAAATTTGATAGCGAGAGCTCAACGTCAACCTGAAATATTTCAGGGACTCTTTTCTGTGAGGAGCCCCGAAGAGAGATATACGGACTTCATTTGAAAACCTCACTGAATTGGAAGGAACGGCAAAAAATTACTGGTAAAGGACGAGGAACAAATTTATTGGCGAAAATGCTTGCTCGGCAACTAGGCATTGAATACGACGATGGTGACATACTCGGCTACCCACTGAGCTAAACCCGGTAATTTCAAGGAAGTGGGATTGATCACGGCACTACCGATAACCAATCGATTGAACACGGCTATATGGAGGACAAACTGGCATTAACGCAGCAAATACGCTGCTTCAACAAGAAGTGGAGGGGATCACGGTTCTTTCGAAGGGCAGGAATGAAACACGGCTGTCCGCCTCGTTTGAAAGGAATTGAGAGCTACTACAACACCTCCTCCCCCCCCCACCCTTTCCGAATTAGAGCAAATAGGATTGAACGGCTTGCTGAAAGGAGAGCTGGACCGTAAATAGGAATTTCGGCGCTCTTGACAAAAAAGGGGTTGATCACGGCACTCATGATGATCAAAAAAAAATAATACCATTGAACACGGCATTGGCACTAAAAACTACAAGAACGAACATCCTAGTTGTTCAACAATAATTAGTAGTTATCGTACCTTTCTCACCTCCCCCCTCACCCATGGGCAGTAGGTGGAATGGAATACGGTTTTCAAAAAGGGGAGCTGGACCGTGAATGGCCCGCTCGGCTCTTGAAAGGAGATATTTATCACGGCTATCTCTGTAACTATGCTGTTTCCACACTCTGACTGGGATGACTTTGTGGATTTTGTGAGACTCTTTCCTTCGACAAGAAGTGGTAGCGAGCACGGCATGCCCAACAGCAGCAAGGAGTAAACATGGCCATGCTTCACGTTAGAAGAAAGAAGTAAGAGCTGTCGCAGCTCCTCTGCCGGGCTTGACTGAAGAATGCGGTCTCCTAGATCTCCTACCGCATGCCCTAGCTGCGACCTCCCCCATGAACGCTCTCCCCTCTCCAACCATCGTCTCCGTACCATCCACCTAACTAAACAGGTTCACCTCACTTTCGTAAAATGATTGTCAAAGGGTAGACAGACAAAGAGGACCGAAAAGCTCCTGAAATTCTCTACATTTCCTGTAAATATCCTGAATCGTTCAAGATTCTGTAGCGTTTCTGCAATGCTTCCAAATCTTCCCCATGAAATCTCTTCACGCTGACTTAGATCTCTCATCATTTCCTACAGAAACCCCTTTCCACCGTAACCAGTAACTTCCTAACAACAAAACGCAAATCCCACGCGTCTGGGCATCCTCACTTGGTCTCTAACAGGAAGTGGTAGTGATCACGGCAATCACGATGAAGTTGACTGAACACGGTGATCACGGCATTTTCGTGAGCTAGACTAAAAGCTACAGACTTGACGTCTTCAACACGAGTAGGAGTAATCACAGCAGCTACAATCGGTTCCTGTCCATTGAGTGCCGTGATCAGTCGCATTGATTGTCAAACATCAGCATGAGTACAGGGTCAGCCGTGGCGTTGTTCCTCTTCCGTTGACCATCCGAATACGGCCCACCCCTTGAAGAGTTACCAACAGGCGGTTGGCCCTGTGTCCAACCCTGATCTGGCCAAAAACACGGTCCCGACTTCCAAAATTGTGCGGCAATAAAGGTTGTTCATTTTGTCCTGGTTGGCCCCAGTGGGGGGATGTAAGGGGGAGGGGTTTCGCGAGAGAACAAGAAGAACACCCACGAATAAAACCTCATCTTCCCAGCTCCAACCATGCTGTTTCGGTAATAATTGGTTCTGAGATCAACGCGCTGCAACTCCTCTCACTTTTTCAATTTTTCCTCTAAAGCAGCCGTTGAGGGAGGGGGAGCAACTCTAACGAAGGGTAAGTGCTACACATCAGTGCCAACATCCACCTCCGAAGCCCCGAAACCACATATAAAGGTCTCAAATGCGATCTTCTTCTCGGTAAATTACTGTTGTGGTCCATGTTTATGTAGTTCGTGCTTTTTCTTCTGACAGGATTTTATGGTAGAACTTGCTGTACCAGAGACAATCGGTAATTCTGGGTTCTTGGGCCTCTTCGGGAATGCGACATGATAAAATAGTGAAAGCCTACTAGAGTTGTAGAAAAAGGCTTACCGTTTTTTACGATGTAAATTGAAGCAGTACTGTGATATGTTGATCAGTAACGTCACACAACAAATAACAAATATCACGGCGAAAGCTGCCGTCACGTCTGAGGCGGTCGAATCGGTGACCATCAGGCTGTTCGTCATCAGAACCTCGGCGAAGTTGTCACCGATGCTGCCAACTGTCTCAAGAGCGGTTAGCAGCAGCTGAAAGCCGAGACTTCTGCAAGCTCTTCGTACTTAAGTGGTCTGAGAGGAAAAAGTTAGCAAGGGGCCATTAATGGAAAGCGGGATGGAGAAGAGGTGCTATGGGACCCTTACGGGCAGTGGAGAAGAGGTTAAGAGGAATGCAAGAAAATCAACGCCGTACTCTGGTTCTCCGCTGCGAGGGCTATGGCGCAGACAGGTAAAGATCAGGACGGGAGCCGTAATTTGGAGGCGGAGCAAACTCAAAATGCAGAGATTGATATGGTCTTGTGGTGCTCTTCGAGCGCAGTTTCCAAACTCTGTCTAATAAGGCTCCTGGCCTCCCTTTCTCCTGAGCTATTTACCCCAACCAAGCAGCCAAATGACTGTGAGCCTTGCCCTTAGCCGTACACTTCTTTGTTTTCCGTGAGCCTGGGTTATCAAATTTTGAGGTGTTCTGGAAAATCTCACTGTGAACTGTTGCACAAACCAGGATAATGAGGAGAACAGCGCCAAGTGCTCGGCACTGCTTCTCGTAGGTGTCGACCCACACGGTCGCGACGATCCTCTCGACGACCATCACCACCTGCATGTGCTGCATACACACATTCGAATAAGAGATCAGAGTGTGCGTGATAATGTAGAACGCTTGTGGGAGGAACAGATGGCACGGGTTTTCAGTGAAGAACGACAGCTGCAGTTGATAGATCTGTAATGGAATTTTTTCATGGCCAATTGAAAGTTCGAGGCTTTTGGTGGCATTCTTGAACAATTTCAAACATCTGGGAAAGTGACTGCAAGTAGCAGAAGTATCTAGCAACTTTTGGATCCACTAAGGCCGGTCATGGTCTCACATTAAGGGTCACACCAAAGTTACCGTGAATCTCGCTGAAGTGCCGACGGGATGACCGCATGCGCGGATAGCAACGCGTCGCGGGCGAAGAAGTATATATGCCTACACTGACACTCAAAGGCACATTCCGCGGTTACCTGTGAGATGCGATTATTTTCTGAGTGTGGAGGACTGGTCCGCAGACAAAGCTGCAATGACGTTTTGCGCTCCGAAATAGAGCAGCAAGTGCTCTAAGGACATGTTGAAGGCAGAACCGCTTTAACCGTACTTGCTTTGTGCTCAATGACCCTCTGGGGATAGCGGCTAACTGGCGCGTTTTTCTGCTGTGTGAAGGGTCGTTGAGCACAGTCTTGAATAGAAGCTGATTGAGAGTTGCAGAGAAAGAGCTTTCCGGTTGTTTCGCCAGCTATCAAAAACCAGCGTGAGCCAGCTAAATGTGTTGAGATCGAGTCTGAAATGTCGAAGCACGACTGGTAGCTGGTAGAATGCCCTGAGTAATCCATGAAGAGAGGAATTTCATCATAGCCTCCTCGAAAGTTTCATGTGTTTTTTTTTCATTTGCTGGTGACTACTGTACTGCGTGGCTGTTTCATATCTGAACACTTTTATCGCCAAGAGCGTTCTTGAGGAAATCGCCCCACTTTCGGACCGCACCGAAGCACTGCGCAGATGAGCAGGCTAATATGTAGGAAGTGGTAGTGATCTCTCGATGAAAAGGGACTGAACACGGCGGTCAGGCATTTTCGACGATAAGCTAAATTAAATGGTGCGGTGTTGACACCTGCAACACGAAGTAGGAGTGATCACGGCGGCTACAGTTGGTTACTAGTTCACTAGGAAGGATACGATTATTGCCTACATTACTGTATTGGATAATATAATTTGAATTAAACGAGAGCCGTTTGATGCCTGTACAACATCTAGCTCCGAGTTAACATTAGTCAAGGATGCTCTCGCTTCAGAACCAGGCCTATTCATTGACAACGAAATAACACAGCAACTGCCCGGGAATGATTAGCGACTCCCTACATCAACACCGCTCGATATTTTTTGAAGAGCTCTAGAAATTTGTGACTTACCTTGGCTACGGTGTAAGTGACCGCATGGCACAAGCAGGCCAGAAAAAGAGTAGTGAGGAGAATCTGAAATCGGAGTCTCTAATAAGTGGGCGCACAAATCACAGTGCTTTTTGGCATAATTTCGAGGTGAACTCTCGCAGGAAAGTTAATTCAGCATTTTAAAGTGGGAACCTCGCTATATCTAACTGATGTTTAGACTCGATACGTTCAGTTTGCGCTCCGATCTCGTCCACGATCCCCCCCCCCCACCCCCCTCTCCAACTGAATAGTTAGGAGAATAGCACACTATTCTCCTAACTAAATAGTTAGGAGAATGGTGTGTATCACCTCAATTCCTGTAGAAAGTCCATCGATGACAAAAAACACAAGACAAAAAAAGCGCCTGAATTTTTCTGAATTCTCTGTAAACCCTGAACTTCGTGGTTCGCGAGAAATTTCTAAATCTTACCCATAAGGTCCCTGATCGCGCGCTTCTCCTCTCTGCATTTTCTTCGGAAATCCATTTCCTTCAGAACGATTCACTTTCTGAAGTCAAAACAGAATCCCCACGCGTCCAAGCATCCTCAGTTAGTCTTTGGCAGGAAGTGGTATGATCACGGCATCTTGATGATTAGGGAGTGAACACGGCAACTACGGCACTTCTGGCATCCGGCTAGGCCAAAAGCTGCGGCCCTAAGTCTTCAACACCAAGCAGGAGTGATCACGGCAGTTGCAGTCGGTTACTAGATTATTGATTGCCGTGATCACCCGCACTTATTGCCAAACATCGTGTTGAGTTCAGAGTTAATCGTGGCGTAAGTGAATTCCACGATTCAGTACAATACCCCTTTCCCTGAAGACGCGTTCCGTACGACCCCTTTCTAGTCGTTCGAAATGGGGAATCGATACTACTGATGGCAAGAAGTTGCTACGAAAAGTATTCAGCATCTTGGTTATATACCGCATGCTGAATGAGGGAGCACGTCATGTTAGTTTCCCAAGATCATATCGAAGGCGCCGAGTCTACAAACTAGTCATCCGAAACACCACTCGAATCTCAATTGTACAAATCAGCTTTTATTTCTAAAAGGGCTTCGTCTTTGTGAGTAAAACTATCACGTTCTATTCATTTCGCAACTTTGGAGCAGTTGCATGTATTTCAGCTCTTTAACTTTCGGCACAACAAGTCTCCTTTGCAACAGCTCTACATAAAGTTGTTGAGGAGCAATGATGGGTCGAAACTCGAAGCTCGCTACCGTACCCTTACCATGGGAATTTCCCGTGGAGTAAGGAACATATTTCCTACATATCCCAGTAGATTTACCTTCGCACCAAAGAGTGTCGAGATCGCGCCGAAGTAGTCATGAAATTTGTATGATTCCGTTCTAAGCGTTTTGCTGGTAGCGGATTTGATGATCCAAGTTGCTTGGATGTCGGCGGGTGTGGCGCTCACGACGAGCCAGACTTGCGTGAGGTCGTGCCTTGAACACGAAGTAGGAGTGATCACTGCAGCTGTAATCGGTTGCTCGATTATTAGGTGCCGTGATCACTCGCACTTATTGCCAAGCATCGGGTTGAGTGCAGAATCAGCTGTGATCGAAACTACCTCTCTAACAAGTCTCTAGTGGACAACAGATGAAGAGGAAGAACGGCTGGACCTTTATCACATTTGATCACAGACATCGGTATCACTATCGCTTTTTAATCCGGAAATGTTCCGCGGGTGGCCAAAAAGCTCGCCTGATAGACGCTATTCAGGCCTGTTTGTAAATGAAGGTGACGTCAAACAAACCTCAATATTCTTATGGATTGGAAGCTTCCTCCTGTGGCGCGACACGACGAAGACAATGAGAATGACAGCTGCTACAGACTCCAGAAGATTTATGATTTGGAATGCTCGGTAGAGCGGATTCCTCAGAATGCTCGCTACCTACAGAATAGGATTTTTGAGAAAAAGGCATAGAATACTTTTGCTGGATACCCTTCAAAGTACAACACCACCGATTGAAGGAATAGCCGTGATGTGACGCATATGGCCGCCAGATTGGAAAGGTTTCTGTTTTAGAGCTAAGGACAACGTCGGAGCCTTCGAAGCCTTGGCTCGAAACTACAGGGTTGTTACTTATTAGAGCGAATGTTGAGTGGGAATGTTTGTTTTCTGGACTGGAGAAAGCCCTGGAGCACAAACCCACACCAATTTGGTGGGGTAATACGGATCGGTTGTGGAAATACGGATGCCGAATTACCTGAAATGAAAAAAGGAGCAAAGCAAACCGTCAAATGATTCCTTGACAGGGACTCCCTCTCTTTCCCTTGAAATAATGATTGGGCGTGTCCGGACGAGTTTTCTGAACTCGCTTACTCCATGGGTCCACTTACTCGCACGTACTTGAATTAGCGGGTCAGTGAAGAATGGTACGTCTCCCACCTAATTGAGAATGCCTCGCTCGGAGGTGCGAGAAAACGTTAATTAGGTGCGAAAACTTAGCGGATAAATGCAAGGCGACCTCATTAAAGACGAATCCATAGATGTCACCACGCCACCCAAACATCCGCATTAGTCACATAAAAAAGGTAACAAATCGGAGAAAGGTTTAAAAAAAGTTGATTCAAATGCCCGTTATCATCAACCAACTATTACTAAATAATTAGTTATAGCGAAAAAAAATGAACAATTTGGTATTGAGAAGCTGTAAAACTACTATAACACTACGCTTGAACACTTCTACTCTGAAACAAAGCGAAAGGAGTAATTTGAATCACGAAGATCCGCATGCTCCGATGAGCACTTCACGCCTCTTGCTAAAAGTTACTCTCCTTCCTCCTGCAAGTCAGTTGGAGTCATGACCTTAGTCTGCCTCCTGTATGACTTTTCAGGGCCTCTAGTTAATCCTCCCCCGTACTTCTATTTTGCGGGACCTGTGATAAAACGGATCATCTTGAGGAGGGTCATTGACAGGTATTTGAGATCACAGAAGCAGTCCATATGCAATAGTGAGATCTGATCTAGTGTTATCATGCCTTCTAGTGCGCCTCCCAGTTTTTCTGAAGTTTCAAACTTTCCGTTTTATGTGGCCTCTCACACATTTTCCCCGCAGCAATATTTTTCATGTCATTGATACCACTCAGACGTATTTCCCCGCACCAGTATACCAGTTTGACTTCGACCAGCTCTTTTAAGCCTTCCCTCTTGACGGCAATGCCTTCCTGCGTTGTTCCGGAATTGAGGCCTTCTGTGGAAGTATGTTTCGCTACGTCTTCATAAACTACATTATGTTTGTAAATTTGTGCAATACACAAATGTTTTTCAACGCCATTGTAATGGTATTTGATTACTCAATTCATTGCGTTCTACCCAACCAGTACAGATGTCTGAGTGGCGTTGTAACCCCTGAGCCATCACCCTTAATGGGGTCACTTCGCACATAGGGTACGAAGATTTGGCTCGTACCATTCTTGACCCACCCTGAATTAGCTGCTACTCGTAATCCACGTTGCGTGTCATGGGGTATACGCAGGGTGCCTCGTCCACTAGCTCACATTTTCCTTATTGCCTCATTTTTTAGGCCCTTGCTTTATGGTTGCGCATTTTCGAGCTACAACGGACTTATGATAATCGTGGCCCATCCTACTCACAGAATAGCATGTTCGGCACGACCTCACCTAAGGTTGTTGTTTCAAGAGTTATAGGGAATGAACAGGAAAGTGGCCATTTACTTGGCAATCGAAGTGTAAATTATTGAGATTTTTTCTGAAACTATGAGGGATAAACCAACCTTGAGGCACATTTCTATTGGAACAGTGTCAGGATCGCTGTAGTTTTCCACTGCAGCTGCCATGAAGCTGCCCTGAAAGCAATTACGAATGAAGGAAATCTTCAGTGACAGGAAGTAAAGCTCAAAAAACGAGGATACGAATACAAACGAGTGTTTCAGTTGGGGTGACCTTTGTTTGGGACCCGTACCTGCTGGTTTCCTAATCAAAATCGACTTGTCAGAGCAAGCCACTCCGATTGTCCCTTGTTAACCTTGCACATAGTACGGTCAAGCAAGTAGAGTCTCCCTCGTCGGCATGGCCTCGGAGAAAGTGTGTGCACATGAAGGCCAACAAGCATGAAAGGGACAATTTTTGGCGGGGTAAAGCTTTTGCTTCTCACTTGAAGGGGGATTCCGCGACAAAGTCGAAGATCGAAGTAAGGAAAACTTACTTAGTGGGGGAACAGGCGGACCCCCTTCCCCAACTGTGCGGACCGACACGCAATTTGAATTGAAGCGTATGCCCCGGCGATTTAGCATGGCTGCCCGGTCTCCGGCTCTAGCCGCCTGGCAGAAAGAGCGGAAGGTGAAGGTCGGGGAGGCGGTCGGTGCAGATGGGCAGCTTATCGAGGTAGGGAAGCCGCTCGGAGAGTGCGGGGTCAGATGGCTCACCCGATCCTTCAACAACGTAGCTGCGGAGGGGAGGATGGCGAATACCTGAAGAACAAGTGCTATAGTTCCCATCTTGAAACTGAAGGGTGAGGCGATAGACTGCTCCAACTGCCGCAAAATCAAGTTGAGTGCAACACCATGACCAGTTGCACGAGGATGATACGAGGCCGGTCGCCGTCAAGCCGAAGAAGCTGCCCTCATCTCCCAGGAACAGTTCGGGTTTGTGTATGGAAGGTCCACAGGAGGTACCATTTTCATTGATAAAAAACTTATAGAGAAGTATCGATCGACCATGCTAGCTGACCTACCTCGACTCTCAAAAGACTGCAAGCAGTATTATGGAGAGCGCTTCGAGAACGGAACGCTCTAAACCCCGGGATCCCGGAAACCCCACAACTCTAGAAAACTCTTTTGATGAAGGATTTCTGCGATGGAGCTAAGGCCGCTGCTAGCGTGTTAAGCGAATCGCAAAGCTGACACAGGCCTAAGCCAGCAATATGCACTGTCGCTGTAAAAGGAAGGAAGTAATGAAATAACATAGTTCTTAGTCATTTTCAATATTCACTTCAATGTCGATTTCTAGTAAATCATAGCCCCTAGCTCTCCTTAATTGAAGGTTTCATTTTGACATCCATGGAACTGTTTGGTTCCTCCCTGCCCGCAAGATAGGCAGCTTATCATACCGAGATGATTTCACAAAACCCATACCGCAAGGGCTGACAAAGCCTTGCCACTTTGACGACAGCGCGGGACACATACGTCCCGCACTTTCTCTATATGACATGAGAACGGGCTCGTGGGTACTATTGAAGACCAAAGAGGATAGCAGAAAATAAGTGCTCGCCAAGGCACATGGAAGGGCAGGTGCTGGCAGAAGTTGAGCCGCACTCGAATGTCAAGAAGGTCAAGTTCTGACCTTTGAAGAGGGTACGATACATTGGAAGCGATCTGGCCGCTGAAAGTAGCATGGGTAGGGCAGTAAAGGCACGAATAAGGCTGCAGTATGAAATGGTAGGAGCTCAATAGAATCCTCTGCGGTCGAAGGTTTGAAAACGCCTGAAGGGAAGTACCGGGCCGTGGTAAGGTAAGGAATGCGATGCTATACGGCAGCGAGTGCTGATTAAGAGAGGCAGCTTAAGTCCGCCGAAATGAAAATGCTGAGATGGGCTCGTGGATGGACGCGCCTGGATAGGGTCAGAAATGAGGGTGTCAGAGCGGTAATGCAGACTGCCCTTGTCCAGCTGATGGTACGGGTACAGCGTCTGCGATGGTATGGGCACGTGCTAAGGAGGCCACAAATCATCCGATAAGAAAAGCGATGGACTCCAAATTGCAAGGCAGGCGACCACGAAGAGCCCTCCAAAAAGGGTGTGGGGACGTTATAAAGATGGACCTCCTTGAAGCGAGGCCACGGCAGAGGAATGCTGAATAGGTCCATGCGGGAATGTGTAACAAGAATTGCGCACTCTGCACTGCGCGGGATTGATGGCAGGGAGAAAACAAGGAGGGGGGGGGTGGCTCAAAAATTCTTGTTATGAATGCTTCGATTTCTGAGCTTATAAGAGGACAATCTAGCGGAGCGTTAAATAGTAAACGTTGTTTGGCATTTTTTTGTAGGACTGATGCCGAGAAAAGTGCAGCGAGGCATATATTATGGAAAGCCGTACTCAACGAATGCACTGATTTGATCAGGGCAGAGCTCGTATGAAGATGCTAATTAGAGTGTGGATATTGCACTGGTAATATATGGGCATGAGATTGAGGCAAAAACACAGATGTAAAATCTTGTTCGATACATAATTATGAAGTGGCTATACTTTAGTTGCGGTATGAAGTAGGCTCAGGCATCAGTGAGAGTTTGGTGTTGTTCAAGATGAACCTTAGATTTGGGCAGGAAATACACTGCGACGCATAATGATACTTCCACATTCAGAATTTCCCAAAAGCTCGCATCTGAAGATATTTTGAGAAAGGCTCTAGGAAAGAATTGTGATACATGTAATCCCAGTTCCGAATATAAACACTGGAGAATTCTAGCTCGAGAGAGCAACAATTTTTCATTTTATTTTTTTTTTTTTGAAAATACCCGTTCTGCATGTGAAACATGCTTCCACCACATGTTTCTCGGCTGCATTTTGTTTTTACCCGATCGAATTTTGAAATTACTTCAAGTTCTTTAGATTATGGCCAAAGCAAAACCGTTGTCAGACTTTCGTAGAGAAAAATTCTAGCAGAGGAGGCGTGGGAATTGTCGAAGTGTCAGTCCACGCAGAATTTGGTCGGGTTCACTTCGAAATTTCTTTGAGGATTCTGAAAGATATTTACTGTAAGGAACCCTAATCATTATCCGATTGGAGGTACATAAGTGTAACTTAACTGTACCATAACTAAACAGCACAACTTTATCAACCCGAGAATGGAAGTCAATCAGAAGTTAATGTCTCAATGCAGTTCATTGTGTATTTCGGAACGCTCATGATAGCCCATGTCTGGAAAATGAGTGGGACACTTTTGGGAAAAGAAATCATAGAGAAAATGAGCCATTTTTCTCAGAAAGTTTCGCCAATTGGAGCTACGTGAGGACATTTTTCTACCTGTGATGTTCTGAAGCCTCTGACCATACAACTGGTCTTTTTGTTCTTCATACGTGTTCGCTACAAAGTGAGAAACAGATTGAGAAAAAATTTCAAGAGAAAGACACAGATCGAAGATGACAAATGGAAGAATTCCACCACTTCACTCGACTTGGCAAAAGTTTTCAAGAAAAGTGGCTTTTTTCCATGATTTATTTTCACGAAAAGTGTGTTAATCAATTTTCGGACATGGACCATCATGGACTCGACAAAGTTGCATTATTTTCTTACGATACAGCGCTTATCCCTGTCGGAAAATTAATCAGAGTCTTCGTAGTATCACATCCTGAAGGATCCTCGAGGAAATTGTACGTTATGACGTGAGCTTGACCAGAATCCAGCATGAACTGACACTTCGACAATTCTTGCGCCTCTTCAGCTAGGGTTTTCTATTTATGGGAGTCTGACGGCCGTTTTGCTGTTGCCGTAACCTAAGGATTTTAAAGGTAAACAATTTCGAAATTTGATCAGGTAAAAAAATGCAGCGGGGAACATGTGGCGGAAGTATGATTTTGAGTTGAAGGCAGAGCGAGTAATTTCAAGAAAAAACAATAATACAACAACGAAGAAAGAACGAAAATGAAAACTGTTGCTTTCTCAGACTGGAATTCTGCGTTGGTAGACAGAATTCGTTTATATGTGTCACAATTCCCTCCCAGACCCTTCTTCGAAAACATCTTCAGATGCAAGTTTCGGGGAAATTTGTAGGTGGAAGCGCAGTGTAGTTAAGAAGTTGGGGTAGGAATCACTCCACATCTCCTCCCTCTTGACTTGGCGATGTCGGATCGACCCTGGAGTGGCACGAGGTGATAAAGCGTTTCCGACAATCAATCAGGCTTGCCACGAAAAATCCTAGTACAGAGGGTGCTAAATGCTCTCCAATTTGAGTTCGTGCCCAAAAATGGAAAGTGATCCCACTATTAAGGGCGTGGGTAAAGTGTTACCGGATTGGGCGTCGCTAGAAATCTAAATGCCGGGCACGTTTCTTGTCAAGCTAACACCGTAGCGTAATCAGTGTTATACGAATCCTGCGCTAGCCAAATTGGTGAATAGGTATAAATCACAATCCTAAGCTCAATCGATGACTAATTTTGTCATTTGAGCGTTCTTTGGTGAACAGGTGAGAATGCCATACCTTTAGGTAGGTGCTCACGATGAAAAGGCACTCCATCAGAAATTAAGGTAGAGGTGGTCAGTGATGCAGGGATGAAGAAAAATCATAAGTAACGGTTCACAACCCAAAAAACAGGACTCCTTCTTTGCCCGTTGATTTCCGCATTCATGCGACTCTCACCGGTGCTGTCCTATTCAAAGCTAACGCTCTTTCTGCTAGAGCGGCTAGGTCAGACGGACCTGTCGGTGGGCGTGCAGAGGCGCGAGCGGCGCGGGTACAGCCGTGGTAGGCGCGGATACAGCCGTGGTAGGCCGTTGAGCATATCCTTCGCCGATAGAAGCGCATCGTCCCTTCCCTTAGGGAACCCACCTGCCTTTCTACTACGTATATTTCCCCTTCGTCAACCTCCGAACTTATCGTAGGATCCTTTCTGGGGTAAGAATCGAGAATTCAGTGCCATTAAGAAGAACTGTGACTAGAAGATGTGCGGTACACCAAAAGGTGAGATTGTCAAAAGATTTTCACAACAATACATAAAGTGCTCTAAAATTTATGAGCCAACCTAATGCATCTCGGAAGTGGTAGAATGGAGATTTTTCAGAGATTGGTTGAGACATGAAAGTTTTAGTTTTTCACGGAATGTTTGAGGTAGAATTTGTTCAATATTTGAGGAAAGTGGGCGATAGCTGTGGGAGTGTCTTGGACGCGGAATTTCCTCGATACAGAGCTACAAAAGTAAAAGCTGGTGAGAAAGAGGTGTGCAGGAGCTCACCTCGTTTGTCACGCCTCTCCTACACCTCTTACTTATTTACCGGTAACAATTCAGAAGAAGTGTAGTCGTAATTATAGTCATAACAGTAATGAGTAAGCCTGTCAGGATAAAAATCGGGCGCTATCGCAAGATACGGGGTGTTCTTGTCGTTACGTGGGGATTGAAGTGGGTGAGACTTTCACAGAACTCGGAACTAAGTCTTAGTTAGCAAGGAGCTCCTCAAGGATCCTTAAGGAAACTGTGTTCGAGAAGTTCACAAAGTGTTGCACCGTGATGGCCCCACGTTTTGCGATAGCACAGAAAATCAAAGGAGAACTCACGTTAAAAGGGGCGAACAGCACACTGTCCATACTGCCGCGATTATTACGTGCGCATGCTCAGAGGTTCAAAAAAGTGAACCGAGGGGAAAATAGCGTGTTCAAGAAAACCACAAGGACTACTAATTTGTATAGGCTAAATAGCATATTCATTAATTCAAGCGGTTAGTTTTCTATGCAATCTAACGAGGTGGCAGTGCAAAACCCCTTTGGAATGTTCACGAGTGCATTTTGCGTTTGACGTTGTTGCCCCCCTTTTGCGTAAGAATTTGGCCGAAGCAAAACAAGTGCATGAAAAGGCTTTCAAAGCTGTTCCTGGAATCGCCCGTTTGACGCTTTGCTTCAATAAAATAATGTAAATAATTAAGGGCTCTTCAAGTCTCATCGCTTGCTCGAATTCATCTCAGCTCTAATTTCTTTCAAACACAGCCTTTATTACTGCTCCCATGCACTGTCAGCCGTCTGTTGAAAACTCCTCGAGGAAAAGGGGATGGCTTCTGGAGGTATATGAGCAGAAGAAAATTTCTGGGAACTCAGAAAATTTCTACACAATGTCACCAAACTTTTATAATTTTGTTGTTTCAGCAGTCACGGTTTACCCTCACCAGACAGCTCGCGCCAGTTGGAGTCCTGCAGGCGGAGTTTTGAATGTGTCAAGATGTACCAGGTTCAACAATGCTATAGACGCCGTCGACATCACACCAGGTATTTGTCCCTAATCGTAAATCATGGGTACAACAGATGAAAGTAACGTCAACTGGACCCGCCGTGCAGTGCGCAACGTGCGACGCCGCTCGCCGCCTGTGCGGAAGCCCGCGATGTAATGAAGCTTCCATCCACCGTTGGAGGTGTGGGTACCCCTCCAGAGGGGAGGAGGGGTGATTTGGAGGTGTGGGTACCCCTCCAGAGGGGAGGAGGGGTGATGTAGTTCAATTTAAAAACTTTTCGGCGTGACGGCTTACCCTGCATGATATCCATCACGTTGTCGTTATTCCACCCTCATTCTATTGAACATTTTTTCTATCCAACGGTTTCTTACCCCTCGATATTCTTACTTCGTGGTTACCTGAAGAACGATCTGGCAGGGTAGGGTCAAATGTGCCAGGAATTGAGAATTACAGAACACATATCAGCTGGGAGGACTTTCGCCCTTGGTTGGCGAGGCGGGCACCAAACCGGCGATGAGGTATGCTTTGAGTTGCTAACAAATATCGTGTTAAGGCGGTGGGTGGAGCGTTCTCTTAATGGGTGGTGCTTAATAAAGAATTCATAACTTGGTCAGAAGTGTAGAAAAGTAGATACAATAAGCATTATCTAGAGTGTTCTCTACAACCTTGATGGAACCCCCCCCCACAATGGTAGGATCATGTCCTTAAAGGCACGGGTCAGGATCGAATTGATACTTACTTACTTACTTAGATACTTAGATGGCTCGTCTTCACTCCATGTGCGAGCCACCGCACAGATCCTATTCGTTTCGTCCTCTCGCTACCTTCATCCACG
>KZ345513.1:62751-78013 GCA_002352805.1 Teladorsagia circumcincta
TCGGGTCCGGGAGCAGTTCCCTTCTTCATGCTGTCGATGGCAACTCGGACTTCTGAGGTAAGGATCGTAGGTGGTCGGGGGGCAGTGGGGATAAGAGGGTCTGGTACGGGTGTGGAGGAGTGGAATAGACTTGTGTAGAACGTTTCCGAGATGTAGATCGAATTGATGTGCTATTTTGTTGTAAAATCAGACAAAAAGAGAGGAGGAACGTGAGAGGGGAGAAAAAACGAAAAACCTCACAGCAAGCACTTAAATGTTCTTTGTAAGATCGGCCTTGGTAGGAGAAACCCAGCACTGTGAGGAAAGAGAAAACACGAGAGAGCACGTCGTACGCGGACAACACCCATTCGGTGTGTGGCTCTGAATTGGGCAGGGCATCAGCCAGACGAGGCACAGATGAGATAATCATGGGCTCCACGCTTGGCAGCGCACGTTTTGAAATGAGTACTGAAAACAATAACCTGTAAGTCGGTGTCGGAAGAAAATTAGAAACACCTAACTGTGGTGGTGGGGGGGGGGTGCATGCACTGAATGAGCGGGGTTTACCGAAAAAAAAAACAAACTATAATCCCATAAACGTCGAAAGCTCATCGGTCGTCACGTGTGGATGGTAATATGTAGTCTCATGTGGATCCCACGAGGCCGTCTTGGGCTGGGAAACTCTACCGGCAGTAAGGGGATGGGCTGAAATAAAATTCTCACTAAGAAGATCAGGAAAAGCTGAAATGGGGCGAAACGTTGCTCCTGTAGCGTAACTCGTGGCGCACTTGCTTGACAAGCGAGAGGTGCGCGTTCGAGCCCCACTTGGGGCGGAACTTTTGTTCACAACCCTGTATTCTTACGAGGCTAAGAAGATCATTGTATATCACTGGATAGCATTTTCCTTAAGGAATCGAATGATTGACATCCCACTCTTCGTTTGAAGAGTCAAGGAGCTGATATTGTCGTTAGGAGGTGATCGAAGTGGTTAGGGCCACACCATGGAAGAAACTCTTACCTCTGACCCATTATGAAGCAAACCTTAGCACATAATTTAGTGGTCCACAATAGTGTAGGTTTCTGTCGCTGCCTTCTCAGACTTTTACGAAATCTTTTTAGTCGTAGAAAATTTCAAAAATCGACCTTCAACTTTGGCTAAAAATTGATATTTAATCCCCTAATGAACACGAGAAAAGGAGAAGTTGAGCGCAATGACTATCTAGAGTCATCTAGCTTCAGAATAAAATAGAAATCATATCTAGGAGAGGTATTGAATTAATCAAATGCAAGTACGTGGCGCAATCTGGGGCAAATTATGAGCGCTTTCTTCCCAAAGTCCAAATCGGCTCGCATAAGTACAATTGCGAGCGCCTCAAGCACACGCAATTACTTTTTTAGGAAGAAATATTGCATGGCGCATTCCATCATGAAGCTTTTCGAAATTCAAAACACTACATACTCTATAAATCTCGACAAGCTGAGTTGAACGGTGTCTTCAAATGAACAATCTAACTCTACGCTAACTAAGTTGAAAAAAAACGAAAAAATGGACGCGATATCGCGTTATTCGCTAGAATTATCTATTTTTTTACTGCGAGTGCTTTGGTGCTAAAGTAATATAATTTCATGTTTGAAGATTATGACATTATTTATGACGTTAAGGTCACTGAATAGCTGGTCTTTTTTCAAGGAGGAGTTATTTCTAGGGTGTTGTGACGCTAGTGAGGCAATTGAAAAGAAATCCGTTGCGATTTTCTCCAGGAGTGAATTTCGATCAGAACCAAATTGCACTATCGGAGAAGAGAGGGGAGGGACTGATCTTATTCTGCCAGCAGTTTTCGAAGGTTCCAAATTCGCAACCGTTGAATTTGACCTTTTTTGGCCTTCCTGGGTTTTTGCGCCCGACTTTATAGTCTAGCTACTTTTTCGGGCAAATATCGCCCCCTCTGGAGCTATGTTAGTACTTTCTAATGTTACCGATTGTTGTGCAGTTCACTGAAAAGTCGTAGACACCTAGCGCCCTACTTTTTTCTAAGGTTCTGTGGGCATCGTGAAAGTAACACCCCCAAATAGAGTTTGTGGGGTCAAAGCGGTTGATAATAGAGTTGTGAATGCCGAATGGCCTGAAAATGAAAAAAGAAGCAAGAAAACCCGTCGATGAAGCTCATAAAAGAAATGCCCCTTGGAAAAGGAAGGGGCGGAACCGGACGACTTGTACGAACTAATCTGCTCCACGGCTCAACTAACCTGCGCGTTTTTGCATTAGCTGCTACGCATCCACGTTGCGTGTCATGGGGTGTGCACGACGTAACTCGTCCAAATGCTAAGGTTAGTCGCAAAATGCTGACTTTGTGAAACCCTAGCGCCATTGTTACGCACTTCTAAGACGGCACATCTGTTTCACTCGTGGGCTACTCTATCCCACTCACTGAAGAAACGACTTCTGCTGGCGCAGATGCTTCAAACGCTCTCAGTGGACAAGGGATCGTGAGAATGCGTCATGAATTCTGCAAATCAGGAAATTTTGAGTACGAGGTTGAAATACTCAAAGCGAGGACCTAGATCAAATCGGTCTCCCTAAGATATGAAGGTAGGGATGCGAAGTGGATCACAAAAGGAGAAAACAGGGAGACAACTCGTCAAAAACACAGAAAACACAAGTTCTTAGCTCTTTGCGCTGCAGAAAAGTCTAAGAAGCAGACAGCAGATAAGAGACAATGTGAGTTGTGGAGAGGGAAAAGAAGCACGAGCTGAGAGTGTACAGAGGGCATTATGACACAGATAAGATGTCGAATGGTGGGCGAGCACTGATCTTTCTGGGTGGAAAGCGATCCAAGCTCTTAGCGCCTAGCATCTTAGTGACGCGTCTAAAGGGGCGAAAATGGTGGGCCTATTGCAGGGGTAGACCTAGCCCTTCTAACCATGGAAGCGACCCATTCGAGGCTGAAACCTCTGCCTTCAAATTTCAGTAAAATTCGGCCGCAGCTAGATAACTCTTTTTGCATTGATAACTGTCCAACAGTGGCAACTGAAAAGAGCCATCAAAAACAGAACGTGGGCTCGGAACCTGGCACAGAATTTCGAAGTGAGGGAGATTTTGATTGGGTGGGCGGGACGTGCACTGAAGTGGGCGGAGCTCAAATTCGAAATGCACAAGGTGTTTCAAAATCTACCCGGGAGGGGGAAAAAAGGGAAATGAGATCTCGAACTGGACGTATCCAAGCTCTTTGCTGTATGTCACGACGGGCATGGACAGCGCTATGCAGGAATTGGCCGAAAACTGGCTACGGGAAGCTACCGATACACGAGAAGCATCGACTGAAACCAATCTAGATAAGTGGATAATTTGCATTTTTGTGGCACCACTGCAACAAATTAGCGCATTAAAAATTTGGGGGAAAGGGCCGTGCAGAGCCTTTGAAGGGTTCGATCGCTATCTCCTGTGAAAGGTACGCCTATCGACTCGTTGCACTTAAATTGCCTACTAAAAATGCATGCGAAAAGCAGACGATAATGATCGAAAACAAAATGCCGGCAATTTCCCATAAGACGGAAATTGCAACTCCATAATAAGCTTGTGATTCAGTCGAGTTATGGGCAAACTGCGACATTAAAAGAGCAGTTACCTAATAAAAACGAATCAGGAGTTTGTGATTGTTTTGACTTACCTTAACGAGGAACTGAATGCATCAACTATTTCAAAAAATAGCTCAAAATAGGGAGGACAGGGAAGAAATAGGTGCCCAACGTGTCACGGTCTTGAGAAGATCGTGGAGGGCGCCCTCGGCTAGAGAACGCCGACAAGAAAGCTTAGAAGTTCCTACAGGCGCCAAACGAGCCGAAGTGGCTTGGGGGCGGGGGGGGGAGATGTTCTCGAAGTTAACCACCCTTTCAATAAACGAGAAAGTTCTCGGTGCAGACACTACATTACAATTGACGACGGCCTCGAGAAATCAGCACTTGACACGCCGTCGTCAGTTTCGGTGTATAGTGTGCACCCGACACTTTCGGGTTTTTGAAGACAAGGGTAAGTTCAAGTGGTGGGGCGAAAAAGGCGTTCTTCTTTCACATCTGAGGCTAAATAAATTGCATTTTGTTGAATCAAAGCGGATACTTCTAATTGGAAACTAAAGTGCACTTCATTTCAATCTATCGAACAACCTCATTATAGCCTCTCTTCATAATAACAACTGCTTCGTTAAGAGACTGTAACGTGAAGCAACACCCCCAGATCGAATTCGTGGGGTCACAGTGGTTCGTAATGAAGTTGAAACTGCCAAATGGACTGAAAATTTAAAAAAAAATCAATGAAACTCATCAATGAAGCTCAAAACAATATTCTTTTTGAAAAGGCGGGGCTAGACGAGTTGAACGAAGTTGCCTGCTTTACGGTTCAACTGTCCCGCACGTACTTGAATTAGCCGTTACGCCGTAGTCTACATTGCGTGTTATAGGGTCTGCGCTACATAACTCGTCCAAAAGCCAAGATAAGTGGACACAAGCCGGCTTTGTAAGATCCTAGCACCGTTGTCGCGCACTTTCGAACCGCGACAAGGGCACATGTGTGCTACACGTGGGCTACTCCACCTCATCCAATAAATAGATTCTTTAAGATGTCTTCTGCTGGGAATGTTGCTTTAACCCCGAGTCAGTTGGAAGAAGAACGCGGGCTCATAAGCGTTCGAGTGGGTTGAAAGGTTAGTCACGAGATTGGTTCCTAGTAAAAGTTTGGACGGGAACACGTGTCGTGCTCCCATTCCGAAATTAGCGCTCAAGCTCGTGATGTGGGGGGAGTCAAAGGGAGCGGCTCATGGGAACTGACCCGTGACGTTTCCTTGCTATGAACGCCTAGCTATAAACGGAGGCGGCTGAAAACTACGATTTGCAGCCGGTAAACGAACCAGTGGCAGGGAAACCCCACCAGGAAATCGCAGGATTGGGGGAGGAGAGGGCGAGAAGAAGCCGGGGTCGTATTTTGCCTCTACCTGAAGGGGAGCTCTCACTTGATCCTTGAAGGTTGAGCCCTTCAAGTGCAGGAAAGCATGGACAATTCCCCTGGAGCAAGCTACGCATTCGCTTCGTCTCCATTTACAATTTTGCTCCAACAGGTCACCTCGCCCACTTTTTGGTCCAACTCTTACGTTCTGAATAAGATCTTGTGGCGTAGAATCAGCATAAGAGGACAGAATATTAGGAAAGAATTCTCCACTCTTTCCAAGCATGTGTCATGGTGACTATTTCTGAGCAAAAGTTATTCTGTTTTAAGCCGAACAAGGCTGCTTAATTGACCACTAGTGTACCGATGAAACACGCTAAAAAGGATTTCTGAAAAAGTGCAAGGACCTGGACGGGGTGAATTGCTTAATTACTTCCTTTTCCACTCATTTCCGGAAAGTCTGAATTGCTGTAATCACAGGAAGAAAAATTGTTTCGAGCAATGATCATCGCCCCCCCCCTGCTCCACGCTTTTTGTGAAGCACTGCTCTTGTATAGCAGGCTGAACAAGATGCTGCGCGTCAGGTGTTGTCAAAACAGTTCCATGTTGACGCACGTTCTCTCCTAATGAGATTTTGGCCCCGCCCCATGGGCACCAATCGCAGTTGCGTACTATAGAACCAGTACAATAATTGAATTTAGGCATGGGAGTCATCGAATGTGATCTACCGTACCCCAGAAAGGCAGCTACTCATAAAATGAGACAGCGTGGAGCACCTGCGCGCCGCACCTTCCAGCCTTTCTTCACGGCTGTGGGTCAGGTAGGTGAGCTCTCATTCTACTTGTAAAGGTGCTATTTTTGGGCTAGAGTCATATTAATGATGGTGCAGAATCAGCGCCTCTGAAAGGTTCGCTCCAGGTCAAGGAACCTTTGAGTTTTCAAAAATATTCGTTTTTTATAATTTCTAATAACTATCAGATCCCATAATTGGATTATATGCATGCAAGCAATTTCGTTTTAACCTTTCAATTATCGAAAAGCTCACGAGGTCAAGTAAAACGGCAGCCTAGCACAATCTAATGATGAAACCATGAATTCTAATGGATGCAATTTGGCACACGGCAGACCTTCGCCCTTTTTGTTCACTTACTGAACCCGAATTAGTATAAGGAAGGAGAATAGGGTGGTGATTTTGAGCAAATGTTACGTCTTCACAGGCACGAATGGAGTGAGAGAGTTATTCCAATTGAGGGCCTTGCTATAGTACAAAAAATTGTACCTTTATTCCCGCCTACAATTATGGGTGAACTTTATCCTTCAGATTGCAATCGTACACTTTCATCTCACTCGGCGGAATTGTTCTAGGATACAACGGTTCTCAGCAAATGCCAAAATAAAACGTTTTCCCGCAGTAGGACATGCCGTGATTGCAGAGAAAGCAACAAACACGGCGTTGGATAGCCTTAAAAGCGTCGAAAATTACAAGTGACTTCAAGTCTGCATTCAAAACTCACATTTATGATATCGCTAGAGGTGTATTTGACATTCTGGCCTCTAATGATCCCCCTTTAACAAACAAGTTGTGTAGTCATTGTGAATATTGTGCAAAACTACGACTGTTCAAATTCAGTCTTCTTATTCATTAGAGAAAATTCCAATTCCTCAAACATTGCCATAATGGGGCTCTTTGGACGTGGCCAAAATTCTTTTTCCAAAAAGAATCCTCCACACACCAACACTGCCACAGTGCTTGGAAGGAAACTTGTAACTTGCGCTTGCTTTTGCAACAGTTGTTCTCAATTATGTTTTTTCGACTGATGACAAAGCGTCCTGAAGGTTTCCTTCTGAACAGCAACGGGAATCTGGTGGTTTTCTGGATGCCTTCTTTCATGGGATTCTCTCCTGGATGTGTAGATTTTTTATTTCCCTCCTAACTCCCCTCAAACGCAAATGTCAGTCCTCCAAACGGTCTTTAGACGAAAGGGATCCTCAAGGTCTCCATGGGAGTATATGTTGTGTTGAAAAGAGGATCCGATCAGACTCCTCAGGATACCTTTGACTACCCCCTGCGCGTTAACTTTTGAATAACTGGAGCTGAGCTGAACTATGATACTGGCGCAATTATAACATGTGCACTCGCCTTGTCACAACTACATTATTCCTGACATTTGTCGCGGCTTGTCCAATTTTTGCGTCATACTCAGGAACGGCGGCGATTTCATGGCATTTACCGTATTCGTATTGATGGTAGTGAATAAAAAGTAGGCATAAAATAGATTAAGACAGCAATACCCGACGAAAGAAACCGCAAAATTGCAGCGTTGCATGCAGCGATTTTGCGACCATATGGCCTCCCTGCCCTGTCCATCATGGGTTATGCCTTACATCAAACGGATATGAAAATCTTGACAATGAAAGAAACGCACGTCCACTAGTCACTCGTTAGGGTAAACTTAAAGCAACTGTCTCAGCAGGATCGAAGTGGGCGTGGCGTCCAGGAGCGCACCTCCTCTTGCCAGCCGTGGAGCTTCGTTCACGATCACAATTTGTATCTTGAATCGACTTTTGCATCGTTTTGGGATCACAAGGACTATTTGAAGTCGATTCGCGATGCAAATCGTGATCGTGAACGAATCTCCACGGCTGGCAAGAGGCGGTGCGCCCCTACTGACATGAGACTGTTGCTTTAAGTTTTATTCACGCTAAGACAGATATCACAATTTTTGACACCTCACTGGCATGGCCATGAACGAAAGAACAGCGAATCGCGCGATTCGCTAGCGATTGGTCGCAAAGTCTGGCACCTGCCTAAGTTCAGCTCCAGCCAGCCACGCCCTGCATCAAAATGGTCGTTCGGGTGCTCGACAGATGGGAAGGATTGATTAGGAAGTATGCAGCGTGCATAAGTAACCCGGAAGCTCCAGATGTGTTCATAGATGTGCTGAAGTGACGTTTGCGAGCTGTCTACGCCTGCTCTCTCATGCCACAAAACCAATAACATTCACAAAGGTGACTTGATTGGCAGCTGCAAAACTTAGCTAGACATTCTAAGAAACTCTCACGCTATTTTGTGCCGCTGAGCGATTTAATCTTCACTCTCAGGAACTAGAGCATGTTGATTGCAATGACGTTGAGCTAAAGTAAACTCAGGAAAAGCTTCGAATCATTCGAAGCGAATGAACTGGGGTCCCAGTTCGAGATATTCGAAGTTCCACTAACGAAATACGTTGAAAAAAGGGATAATGGCAGCAATTTACCGGCTGAGCTCGTCAGTTTAATTTCCAACCTCGAGTCGACAGTTCCGAGCTCTGCGAACGAGCAACGAACATTTCTGGAAATCCGACTAGGTATGAACGCTCGAGTGGAAGTCACGTCTCATCTCACAAAGCACTGTATAGGTGGACGGTGGATTTGACGATAAAAACCGCTCCGAATCCTGAAAATGGCATCCACTTTTTGCCTGTTGATCTCCGCATTGATGCGACTCCCATCGGTGCTGCCCTTTTCAACACTAATCCTTTCTCGCTCAATGGCTGGCTAGAGTCTTAGCACGTTGACGACCGCGCTCGTTTTCGCTGTCTGGCGTGTGGGACCGCGCGCTTTATTTTGACCGCGCGAATGTGGTATGACATCATGTCACACGGTCCCACGAGAACACCACTTTTTGGAGAACTGTTTGTTTATAATCCTCGTTGCGTGGTAATTGTCATATATTGCGATTTTGGCCATTTCAGCTATTCCTGCACTTCGGGAGTGTGTGAAAAGGGGCCAAAACTGATGTGCAAGTAAGAGGGTAACCTCTCAGAGTCACTTCATGGACCCTGTATCTCAAGCTTATAGCAACTGTTGGATTGCAATCGGAGACCTACACGTCGAAAACCACTCACAGAGTCGAATATTTGCACAATAAAGAGGAAAGGAGGCAGAGGAAAGCGTTCAAGACATTGTAGAAGCGGCTTCAACTATGCAAGACTAACAATGCGCATTTGCTCCATCACCTACCAAAGGTGTCCTCCATCTGAATAGCAAATTACTATTCAAACATTTTTCGTCCGATTGCTTACAGCTTGAGCGCAAAAGTGCGACTACCGATAATTATTCATAGGTGCTTTCAAAAACTCGATAGCCTATGAACCGAAGCTTCTCTCCGTGGACCACGCTTTTTGTAGCAATGTCTAAGCATGGTGTATACATCACATAAACAAGCTACCTGAAATGTTTGAAAACAGGCTTAAAAAAGACTGTGGTATGACATCATGTCACACGGTCCCACGTGACCGAAAGAGTGTGGTATGACATCATACCACACGGTCGTCAACGTGTTAGGCTGCAGTGGGGGGATGTATTGCGCCGATCGGTGGCATGGACCATGCTAGATCTGCTAGATCGCCGAAGACTAGCTGAAAGCAGCTAATGTGTTCCATGGTACTGCTCACAGAGCCTTAGATAATCAGTAGAGTGTTTCATTTACAATCAGTTAGTGAGGCTCCCTCAAGCGGCTCCAGGAAACATCTCTATCTTTCTCCGATATCTAAAAATGTAGCGGTCATCGAGCAGAACAATTTTTTCCGTATTCTTCGACTAACTGCCTCGTCTCGTGTACCGATTCCTCTATCGCCAACCGAATCATGTACGGCGTACGGCTGCTTGCTTGAGCTAGGTTTTGTTGCGGCATCACCAATCGTCGGTCCCACCCTCCTACTTTACTTGCGCGGCTATCTGATACAGTAGCTTTCATATCAGTCGGGCGGTGAACGCTAGAACAGCGGCGAGGTCATGGAAAGGGTCTTCCACCGCAATCATTGCAACCCAAAGGAAATGGGGAGGTATCATGAAAAGTCCGTAACAGTTTGTTCTTCAATTGCTCGAAACAACCACAGTTTCCCACGTGTGGTGCCCAGAATGCACCGCCTTTACTTGGATGGCAAATCCCCGGTCTGGTTGCTGGAAAAATCTGTAGTCTAAATAAGGTATGTACTCGAATCACAATGGTAGTGTCGTTTGCAACTCGAAGGTGTGTGTTTATGTTAAGTTTGGCCACAGGTGGTGGCTTGGATCGAGGTGCGTCCATATGCTCTTTTCGCTTTCTTGCCTCGACGGCTAGCGTTCGTTTTCATGGGAATGAGTGGAGATTCGCCAGTGACCATTAGGACAGATACCAGAAGTAAACGCACCCTCTCACCTTGAGACTGGCACAACGTTCTGCTGATTTCATATTTCGTGGAGACTTTGCTGCCGTCCTCTCAAGCTACTCGAAAAGGGACGGTAGCTTATAGAGGTGATCTCGGTGCCTTCAGCAGGAAAGGGAGCAATCACGGCACCTTGCAAGTTGGTAGCAGTGCCTTGTCCGCCGTGTTGAGTGCGGGACTCAACACGGCAGACAAGGCGCTGTTACCAACTTCCAATGTTTATCCTACGTCCAGCTCGCCTCCTGATCTGTGAGAATGAACACGGCAACCACGGCGGTTCTACCGGCCGCCACACGGGCTGAACACAGCCATGTCGGCATACTCAATGAGGAGGGAGTGATCACGGCAATCCCAACAGCTTGGATTGAGGTCGTCGGTCACGACACTTGACATTGCCAGTGTTCAGAAATGTAATGCCAAAAAACCAACACGGATGGCCTTACTGAAGAAAAAAGGGATCACGACATTCTTTAGTGACTGCGGTATTGAACACGGCGACCACGGCGGCGTTCTGATTGTAGGTCAATCATCCGTCTGGCCCAGCTGAACGGAGCGGTTGTATTTGGCTCTTGAAGGTGGGGGCCGTAAACACAAGGGCAATTGTTGAAATCGTAGCCGCCAAGTATCTGACTAATTAAAGGGGCGCCAATGCATAGTGGACGCAGAAGCGTCGTGTCTCTTGCGTTGTGACGGTCATATTTTTCTCACAATCAACGGTGAAAGAAGCTCGTGAAGTACAACTCTTCAAACGGACTGAGCTCCTCTCAACGTTGAAACTCCAGAAATTGCAGATGAATTTGAGGCTGCAAAACTTCTACTGTCAAAAATACTCCAAATTTTTATTAGAAAAAGTGCATCAATTAAGAAGTGAAGAAGTTAAATTCCAGTCAAATGGGCTGCTCCTAATTTCGAGGGTCATATTATCTTCAGTTGTAGGCTTAGGCTTTCACTTAACTTACTTCGAAGATTTCAAATCATTCTCTTACAAAAGCCACTGAAACTAGTCGCAGTGCTCTTCTTTCAAAAAGTTGCCCATCTGGCTTTTTTTCCAACAAGGGAGAAATTTTGGGCTTCTAGTGACGATACGTTCCCTCCAAATAGTAACTGCAGCAATCAGGTATCATGGAAAGAAACTGAAGAAGTAAAGCCTCCTAACGAGCGCTTACACCATCCTTGAAGTCCATTTTTTGAAAAAAAAAATGTGAAGTCTTGCTTTTTCAAGGTTTTGCAGGCCAATTTTTTTTGAAAGGTTAGTTCTGGTGTTTTAACGACCATGTAGTTCTTCTACTGTTTCTTTCCAACGGCTAATAGGGCAAGAAGCTTTAGGGTCTGATAGTGAGCCTTTGGAAGGTTCTCATTTACTTTTAATAATTTGTCCGTCTAGATTTTTTGGTGAGGTTGCTGACTGATATTTTCGCAAGCGATAGGTTTTTTAAGATTCCAGCGGTTAAACTTCCTTCGAAGTGGTTGTGAATAATAACAAGCCTTATAAAAGCAAGATATTGGCTTTCAAAACAGCATAGATTTTCTCCTATTCTCCTAGTGCCTCGGAAATCAAAGAGTTTCGAGATTTCAAAGTAAACGTGACTATGACCAGGTGGTGTGTTTGATGAAAATGTTCAAAGTGCAATCATCAAGCCATCAGAAGGTCCTCGTTAGGATCGAAAGAATGGAAGTAGAGACGAGGGCCATAGGGTGAGGTCTTATAGCAACCCACTCATAGATCCTTGTTTGCTTCGTCTGAACTTGGGTTGAAGATTGTGTTGATCCAGGAAACCCATACCTCCTTTACGAAATGCAATTCCCAGAGACGGACAGACACTATTTCAAGGATTTTCCAGCAGGTGTGATTGTAAAGACCAAATAATGAAGTGAAGGGTGGTAATGGAAGGTGGACGTAAGGGAAAGTTTAAGTGTGAGAGCTGTCCTATGAAAGGCAGCGCTTACGATATTTTCTAAAAGAGTTCAGGGGGGACGTAGAGTGCGCAGTGGTACGGCAGTAGTGGAAAAAGCAGAAAAATCCGACAAGAAAACTCGGGGCGGGACGGGTCTTTACTCAAATGGGTAACAGCTCAGAAAGCTGACGTGTGAACGAGTTTATCGCATTGCATTTGATGGCAGCATTCCAAACCACGCACCAATCGGGTTACCCTAGTTGAGCCGCTGCTGGCAACACAGCTCGTCCTAATCAGTTACTGACTAGGGGCGGATCGCTTTTAGGGGCGGAGTGCTTTCGAAGTTTCGCTCAGCAACTTGCGCACCTTTCGTCGTGAAATGAAGGCGTCACACCTCGCTTACTCGGCAACCTACATAGTAAATGCTTTGTGAATATGCTTCCCTCATGCGCTCCCTCTTTAACGTCATCGCTTCCTTTGAGGTGATCACAGTCGATAGGTCCGGGTAATTCAGTCTAATAAGACATGCCTTCAGTCTTCCAATATTCAGCAATCACTGGATAACGGGACACCCAGTGAGATCTGTAGAACGTCGTGCCCGTTACTTGGCCGTGAAGAAGTCGGGTATGAGGTTTTGGAATCGGCATCTTTGTATAAGCAATGCTGTATTCATGTATCTTCACAATGCGAGAGATCGCTCCGTGCCATGGATTTTAGGGTGCCCGACAGGAGGCGCGTCGCGCGGCGGAATGCTGGGGCGCAGACGAGTCGACGGCCGGGTTTGGCATGTAGTGTAGTGATTTAGCATCAAGTTTAATGGAATGTATCGTAGTACGCTCCACATCGCATAGTATAACTGCTGCGACTCGTCCGCTGACCCATCTGGGTCTCTGTCTTCTCGCCGGGCCTCCTGTCGGGTACCTTTACTCTTCATGACCTATGTGACATGAAGCCAGATTCCACTTATGTTTAAAGCCGTGCAAGCCGCATTTCTCGATGAATTCGAGTAGCTGTTATCTAACGCGTTTTTATTCAGATAATACGGGTTGACCAAAAGACACAGTCCATCATTGTATGGTGTGACTGTTTGAGTTCAATAACAGAGCTGTAAGACGTGTGATTCGTTCGCGGAAAAAGGCGAAGGATACCGCCAAAATAACATCAGAAATATTACCCTGTTGCAGCTCTTTTGTGCATTGCTTAGGTTGAGGAAAGTGTCTGCGCTAACGTGAGAAGGTGACCGCTAACTGACGACATGAGACAGGGAGGGGAAAGACGCAGGCAGGGGTACGGCACTGGTTTGAGGCATGACTGTGAATAAGGAGGGGTTACATGCTAAGCTCCTGCCACACATTTTGGATCGATAAGAACCATGCACACAGCATGTGTGTGGACCAGTTTAGTATTCATTTCACTGCCATTTTTCATGGGTACCAAAAATATTTCTGGGCTCATGGTAGACTTTTTGTCACAGAATGGACCGCTGTTGACGGAAATCTTACGAAGCTGTGCCTACATAAGTAGAAGTCCTTGTTCACTACCCTGGACCGTTTGGGAAGTAGCTCCGACTATGCCCCTTCCGATCAGTATTTCTCTGTAGTCGAGATAGTCCACGACCCACCAGGGATTTCGTTGAGTTCGAGATCTGTACCATGTTCCCGTGGCAAAGTTTTTGATTTGTGATTCTTTTGATGTCACCCGTGTAGGAGGCTATTACGAAGTTTTCCAAAGATTCGAATGTGCTTAGAAAGTTCGGAACTTTGAATTTGAGTTTGGCGAAGTGTAATTAATTTGGTTTCAAGTGTAAAAAGAAAGAGTATTTTGTTTCTTCCCTTCCCCTTTGATGCTGAAAGGAGTGAAGATGCGTCGGCTCTACCTAGAGCAAACGGACGGTCCTCTCCCGTGGTATAAGCACGGTATAGTGTCGAGACAACGGACTCCGATGTCAGTAACTATCGTATCACGCGAATGTCTCATGTTTTGTGAACTCATTGGCCTCACATCAACGGCTTAAAAATCGTCTGGACGGCTCGGTTCATTGGTCGAGGAAAGCGCCATGCACTCGACTTCCATGCGGAGTCGTTGTGTCCTTTGAATGGTTAGGGAAGTAATCCTAATGTCAATTATGCGGGAAACTTGAGGGTATGAAACTGCATCCAATCTCGGACCTTTTAGAGCGAAAAGGCTTGGTTGACCTGGGTAGGTCAGGTATTTTCCTGGTTTAGGAAAAGGCTCCGCCGATCGCATCCCTCCCTGCCCGCTACTTGACCATCGCCTCGTTTTTCATTTGAGTCAATATATCTAGGTGAAAGCAACATACCGGCGACGTCTTCATCTCACGCAGAGTAGTGCAGAGTAGGTGAGAAGAGCACATGCAGCCACTGGAACTCACTAAACTTTCATGTGCGCTCGAAGTACACCTTTTTTTTTATTAAATTACTAGCCAGCTTCAAAATCGGCATGAAAGGCTGATAATTAATCAAACGAATCTAATGTATTTTTGAAATGTAATGCCTTTGGCGAAAATGCGTCTAGCTGAACCTTATTTTTTGTTCCGTGAAATTACTGGTTGATTCATCAATAATTACGGGTTCTGAACTGATATTTAAAGCAACACCCCCAGCTTGGTTTGGTGGGATAAAAGCTGCCGATACTGAAACTATGGGTGCCGAATTGACTGCAAGTAAAGAAAGAAGCAGAGAAAACTGCCGATGAACCCCCTACATGGGGACTCCCCGTTTCCTCCCTGATAAAAGACACAAGCGTTCTGGTAGAGTTGTCTGAACAAGCTTGCTTCGCCGTCATTTATTGCTGGTTCATGCCATGTACTGCAATCGCATACAACCAATGCAAACAAAAACATAAAACAATTAATCGGCTTAGGCAAGTAAAAGCTATAAGAGTACAGGCAGCATTCCTTTGGTGCGGCGCTATTCACATGCAATCGCGCCAGGACCAAGCAATTAGCGCAAGGATCACGCAGCCAGGATATATCGTTCACGAGCTAAGATTGATAAACACAAGCCAGCTATTTGAGATCCTAGCGCACTTTCGAGCCGCGACAACATCACATCTGTGCTACGCGTGGGCTACTCTATCCCACCCATTGAATAGGTTCTTCGAGACGAGTTCTGCGGGGATCTTCTTT
The DNA here is from genome assembly GCA_002352805.1 of Teladorsagia circumcincta. Lineage (NCBI taxonomy): Eukaryota > Metazoa > Nematoda > Chromadorea > Rhabditida > Trichostrongylidae > Teladorsagia > Teladorsagia circumcincta. Next base: position 77,899 of record KZ345513.1, read on the forward strand.
AAAGTTGGATACCGCTCTCCACAGCGGACAGGATCAGTGCACAAAGTATCGGAGCTGTCCATAACTTTACTTATCCGGTCAGATGTGATGTTGTCGCGGGTCGAAAGTGCGCTCG
>KZ345513.1:83630-101544 GCA_002352805.1 Teladorsagia circumcincta
CTGGGAATGGGGAGAGTGTAGCTCATCAACACTCAATTTGAAAAAAAAAACAAATTGCAGCCTCCGTGTCTGAGAGGTACTACGAAAAAGTTTTTCCTTCGGCCATTGTGTTTTATGGCGCCTACAGGTTCAACACCACTACCAGCAAATCTCCCAAGAGCCCAATCTCTCGCTAAAAAATTGAAGCCGAGCAAAATTTGGCGCCCCTACAATTGGGTGGCTTGTCCTGGATACGTTTATGGCAAATATCAACCCTTTAAGCCCCGAATGATTTTGATGAAGAAATTGTTCTTCCGTTGGGGGGAGGCGGGTGCAGTTACGGGGCAATGACGAAGGTGACGTAAAATTGAAAGGAGAAGATTGCCTGAAGCGAGCTCTATCAGTGAGGAGGATAAATACTTTATCTGGTAATACAGATCTTGGAATTTGGTGGCGGTCACTGCCACCTTCACGACTAAAACTAGCTCTAAGAAGTCATACTCAGGGGATTCCCACACGATTCTGAGCTTGGGCAAATTTCATTCACATATAATCACATCGAATTGTGAAATATGTATAGGAGAATTCCTGTCAGTAATCAATAACATTTCACATACATTGTAAACAATAATCGATGTGCCGACAATTCCCAGTAAAACTTTCTTGTCCTCCAACATCCTCCAGAGAATTTATCTGAAACTGCGCAAAATGGAAAATGGCACTGGGAAACGTCCGACTGGGAAGTTGGTTAAGCTACGGACACGATGTATTTCTGACACCTGGAAATGATAGATGCGAGAAGAAAGCTGACGAAATGACGCCCCTAACTCCCCTAGAAGATCATCTCGGTCACGGTAGTCAAGCGATCGACTGACTAATTTGTCCTTCACAAAACCCTCTGCTTTTCAAAAGGATAGATTCGAGTGAGAAGAATCAAACCAGGAATCACGTCAGTGAACCAGGACAGCTATTTCTTTCAAAAACAAGGGGGGAGATGTTAAGGTGGCTGTAAACTGAAATCCGAGGCCGAAAAAAGGTAAACAGTTACGCAAAGAGAAAGATATGTTCTTATCGTTCGATAAAACACCCAACTATGCGGACACAATCGATAAGTGAACGGGTGGCGAACCGGTCGGTGACCTGGTCATCGTTACCCAACGGCAAGCAATCAGCGGAGTGCACAGCACGAACCCATTTCCTCAACGAGAAAAGAATATAGGGAATTTACTGCTCGAATGCTCCTAAAAATCACAATGACTTTTGGGTTCCATAATAAGAATTGAGGGGTTCATTAATTTGATTTCGACTGGATCGATCAGCTGGAATTCGTTGCAGAACTTCTGAGAAGAAACCTCCCAAAACCGAACAGTAAGAGGGAATGATCGATGTAAAGAATACGTGAAAATCAGCTGCAAGTCCCGAGATTCGCAAGGTTTTCGAATGTCTGGAGCATTCCAGCGGCAGTCTGTGAGAGTTGTTGAGCAGGTCAAGACCTAAGCGTGCAGGTTTTCCTTTCACCTGCACCACCACCCTTTTTAATAATGTGCCCTTTTTTAGTTATTTTTTTCTTCAGTAGTTTATTCTTCTCCAATGATTATTCTTATAGTCTGCTACTATGTTGCCTAACCCACTATTTAGTATCTTTCCGCTTATGCGTTTATTAATTTCTGGAGTGGTGTAGTGGCAAGTGGTGTTGTCTAGCATGCGCACTGCCCGGGGATCAAATCCTTTAGCATGCACCGTCCATGCTAACCACGCATTCCATCCTGCATTGTCAGTTCAATAGTACTACGTAGACTTAGGATAAACACTGACTCGTATATATTCCCCTTCGAAAAAAGAGAAAGCGTCGGGTGCAGACCACATTCCATAACTGACGACGACCACGAAATCGTGGCAGTTGGCAACGCCGCTTTTTCGCGGCCGTCGTCAGTTATGGTATGTGGTCTGCATCCGACACTTTCTCGCTTTTCGAAGGGAAGGGTACATCGGCTGGTCCTGAAATAGTCATGTTATACGGCACACCTCATTCAAACGACACTACGATTCTGAATGCGAGGGGAATGCGTGGCGCATACCAAAAGGGATGGTTCATCGTTTTATCCTTAACTCATATGTTTATTGTATCTGCAAAGAGTGCAACAAGTGTTTATGTTTACCAATTAAGCTGAAAGTGGTCTGTTGTAGAATGCCCATCGTAATCTTGTTCAGAATAATCGCCATCAACGCCAGGGCTCGTTATTACAAGGAATGATGCTCAAATATCAAATGCCTTCGAGATGCAGAGACTGTCCGGAGCTCCAGTCCAATTATGGCAATGCATCAAAAGTAAGTTGAATTAAAGTTTGAACTTACAAGATTGGCTGAAAAAAATTTCCAGTTGCCCCACCGTTTCTTGTAATTTTTTTCTGCTATCACAAATTAGAGCTTGTGTGCCGCTGCTCCCTCATTGCCAGTGTGGAGATTTCTTGGCCAGTACTGTGATTTCTAGAGAAAGGTGGGACATGGCTTTGTCTTGTGGCTTTCTGAGTTCTTCTGTGCCCTAGTGATTTACCCTCGCTTTCAAAAAAAAAAAACCAGAAGATGTCGGGTACACACCATACACCGAAACTGACGACGGCCACGAGAAAATGGCGTTGTCAGCTGCTGATTTCTCGCGGCCGTCGTCAATTGTAATGTAATGTCTGCACCGACGACTTTGTCGTTCATTGAAAGGGGGGTTAACTCACCGTCCATAGAACATACTTCGCAGCGATCATATGAAATATACTGCTGAACATTGCGAAAGTTCCTTTTCGAATATTTACGCGACTACTGTGAATTCGCGAACGGCTGCCCAATACGGTGATGGAAGCGTTAAGTCCAGGAGCTGATGCGATCGTGTGACCCATCTGTTGTACATCTGTGAAAGGGCGAAGGCGTTAGCTCGTGCATCAGCTGGCCCCCACACTTTACTCCAAGGATGGATCCCATCTGAATGCTGCAGTGATTCTCAACGGGGACGTAGGGCATCCAGAATAAGGACCCAACGGCGCTGCATGTTTTGTTAAGTTCAAGTGAGTTCAGTTTACGGATGAATTAAGGGGGGAGCTCCGCCACCAACCTTTTCTATCTGCAGGGGCACCTATGTAGTCACCGAAAAGTGATGTTATTAGCTGGGCGGCTCTTCTAGGTGGGTCGTGAACCTCTGCTTATATTTTATCGAATCTGCTACGCAACCTATCGGAATCATCCAATGGAGGTCATGAATAATGGTTTCCAGGAGACGGGACGAAATTCTAATTTGCCTCCGGTAATTGCCACGTTTCTTTGTGAGAACTGTTTTTTCTTGCTCCCCCTTCCCCTTTCCTCTCTCACACGAGGCCAGTCATCGCTGCATACAAAATTGACCAAAGATACTGCTTCCATGTCTCAATTTCAAGTAAAAACGATCCTGACCATAATTGGGATTATCGATTGATTCCAGCCGATGATTTCGTGCACCCTTTGAAGCAGTGCTCTTCTTTTGATCCATTGTCTACAGCCAGAGGTGTGAATTAGCTAGTGTGAAATAAAAATAAAAAATATAAAGCGTTTGACCTCGATCCTTTCCCTACCATTTTTTCTGGGATGCGCCACGCACTCTACTTCCATGGAGCGCTTAGTTGACTCAAGTTCAACCCGACTTATGCAATGATTTCCGAGAGTCAACGGATATTTGATTTATAATTTTGTACCGTGGCGAGTCTGATTGGAATCAGTGTGATGGAATGAAAGACTTGGTTGGCTTGGACCGGTCCGGAATCTGATCCATGAAATTGCTCGTGTGCTCGAAATTCGGCGCCACTTTCGATCACATTAGTTCCGCTCCAAAAGCAGAGAAATCCGTCACGAATGCGAAAAGGGAACCCCTTGTTCGGCCGTTCATCGCTCAAGGACGGCCAGCGGCCAACAAGGCGGACGTACGGACGAGTTTACCGCTACACTTTTGATGGCACCATGCCAGACCATGCTCCGATCGAATTGTGTCCAGTCGCGCCGCTGCTGGCACCAACTGAACGAGTGGGCCGATCGCTTTTGGGGCGGAGTGCTCGAAGTCCTGTTCGGCAACCAGCGCAGCTTGAGGTAAGCAAACCAGCCCGTTTAGCTTTTTTGCTGGGGCCGTATGCTGAATGTTAGGGAGGGGATAGGGTCCCCGAGGTCGACGGACTACTTAAATTTGGTCGGTACCTAGGAGAGTAACGACGTAAGTGGAGCAGCTACGTCTAAGCTCCGACAAAAGGGCTGGTTTGCCTACTTCAGGACTAAGTCTTGGAGAGAGAACGGACCTCACAGGTCCGTCCTCTCTCCAAGACTTAGTCCTGAGGTAGCATCAAGTTGAGGTAGTTTAAAGGACCGAGTTGAAGTAGTCCGTCTATTGTCGGGGACCCCATCCCCTCCCCACCACACAACACACGGCTCCAACAGAAACGCCAAAAGGCTTGTTTGCTTACCTTCGCAGCTTTTGTCGTGAAAAGCGCTACACCTCAATTCTTGGCAGCCAAGAAGTTGCGTGGCGCATACACTTCCACATGCGCTTCCCTTTGTGATCGGTTCCTTTGGTCTCTTCTTTTTATGTTTTCTCCTACTTTCGAAGTTCGCTTCATTGGTATGTTGGTGTCGTTCTCCGTTGAATGTTGGATAGGAGTGACGATCAACAAAATTCGAGCCATCGTGCAACGTCTGAGGCTAGCGCTGTTTCGGGTGTCCTTTGGGCCATATTTCACCATTTGGTAGAAGCCGAACCTCTCTTACCGGCTCATTCCTCATTCTGCCTCTCTTGGGGATTAGTCTTCAAAATTACCAATTTCTGTATAGAGGATTATCACTGATAAGGCAGTTTTCGCTAATAATATGCACTGATAAGTCCTAATCGAGAGAGAAGAAATTTTCGTAAGTGGAATAACGAGGACAATTCTATCCGCTCCTCAGAGGAACCTCACTATTTTGTCATCCCCGTACTATATTAACCTTCAGTGCTCCATTCATCTGTCGTTGAAGGAACCGCGCCCTGAAACGAGCTGGTTTTGTCCCTTTCATAAAGCATTTGCTTGGGGCTCATCAGATAAGAACAAAAAAAAACGAAAAAGTTGGGTCTGTGCGTTACGTTTAACTCTAGTCTTCAAATCCTAAGATTTGGATTCAGTTCCTTTCTATGGACGCATCACCTAATACGTGACCTCCTCACCACGTACCGCAGTCTGTGCGCAATTTGCTCCTCCCATTTGTCCATGGGCTGTCCATAGAGAGTTGGTTTTTGAAGCTTGCTTCTTTACGGAAGCTCGATTCTTATACGTGAGACTTTGTACCGTGGAACTAGCGATCACACATGAAACATCTAATGTGGAAGGAATACTTCCGTGCGCGATTTCTCCGGGGTCATTGTGGCAGTAGTGTCCGAAGAACAGCTCCCATGGGTACTTCTTTATATCTTCGAAATAAACACGAGACTGTTTTATTAATGGAGATATAGTTGGGTGTGCATTGCTAATAAATGACATCAAGGTTTTTATAACAGGACTTCGATTCTCTGCAAAAGGGCACACGCAATAGCGGAACGCCTTTATGAGACTTCACGCAGGCTACCATACAAATCCGTCATCGACCTGGGAAAATGGTTTTTTCTCTTGCCTCAGTGAGGTTTAACCCACGACCTTTAGGGTCTCGTTGTTGCTACGGATGAACCCTTTCATTTTTACGGACTGTAGAGGATCGTCTATGCTCGTTCGTGAGTCATTCAAAGTTGAGCCCATCTAGATGTTGGAAATAGTGGCTTCATCGGTGTGAATTGCAGAAGCCTCAATATCTGTTGCCAAATTCAATACCAATTCTATCCTGGAAGAAAATCTAATATGTGCTGCATCTCGGAGACTTCAATAATACCCATCTCCCTGGACTGATCACACCTCGCCATATTTTCGCTCTACCATATGCATGAGTGCAGTCTTTTATACATACCTTCTGGCAAACCCCACTGCTCCCCCTCCCCTTTTCTAGAATTTTACCGCTAGTTTTTTCACTACATCATCAAGTGCAGGTCGTATGTATCTAAGCTAGGCCCAAGACAAGAGGAAAAAAAGTTGAAGAGAAGTGGTGGTTCGTTTTGCCCCAAACTCAGAACTCGGTATCCCGTCAAATCCCCTGAAGCTCCTCAGTGGGTTGAGGGTTGGTAGAATCAAGAAGAGAGAAAAAGAGAGTAAAAAAGAGGACAAGTAACGACCTTGAGTCTTTGCGCTTTAGAAACACTTCGAGAAAGGAGGTTGGGCGCTATCGCAAGATAAAGGGGCATCCTCAGGGGCTAAGCCTAATAGGGGATCAGAAACTTAAAGTAAACTGAAAACCGCTAAAGCACCCTGATATCTCTCCCCCTTCGCCCAAGGCTTTTGATAAAATGAGATACTTTGCGCGGTTCTAAATGCATAGCCACCAGAGTGCCCGTATATTGCGATAGCACCATTTCAATTGCGGTTTGAGAGGCTTTTACACTTTCCAATTGATCTACGTTAGAAAATCAATTTGCAGTTGAAGAACCTATTACATTTCTAAGAGCCGCTAAGAATCCCGAAATGGTTATCGGAAACCGGAAATGAGGTGTAAAGTGATCCGTTCGTTAAGAGCTCGAGGATCAAAGGCATTTTGAAGGGTCTCTGTCTCGTTTGCTCAGCGAGTGTGAAATTCTAAGTGCTAAAGATCTTAGCAGCCTTGCACTATTGCTTCTGAAGGCTTTCAAATTGAAGCCATGCTAGATTCTTGACTGCGCAGATTCAACTTCGATTCGCGGATCATGGGTCATGGGTTACCCATCTGCTTTGGTTGGGTCATGTAATGATAGCAGAGCTTTACTTACGAAGGTGTTTTTATAAATTCTGCCTAGATCAGGTTCTTATTAGTCATTCTTTCATCCCAGTTTCCTTTCATATACCCAATTTTAATCTGACTCTTTTTGAAAACGGAACTCTCTCAAACCCTTATCGCTTCTATGACTGTCGGCCTCCGATCCATTGCTCTTAGATTTCCAACACTCGTAATTCCTAAGCGTGCAGGTAAGCTACAACTCGACTTTTTAGGAAACTGTGTCTTTGCTGTTGGAAGTGACCATTTTCTCGGATGTTCACCCTGAGAAAAAACTGGGTTTTCATGGTAGTTCACTCACAAAAGGACTCATTACGGTAATCAGATGTGAAAAGGAATGAGGCATTAGGAGTTGGAAGCCTCTTTCTGGGATAAGCCACGTGTTCTGATTCCATCCTGAACCATAGCAACTGAGTACACGATGACTTACAGGAACGGGTGATGTATGAATCAGGCTTGAATATCTCACTCAACAAGTCTTACCATTTGCACTTGATGCAATACCTCCGTTCTGCCACTTATTATTGCATACCACGAATTTTCGTATGTCTTTGATTACCTTGTCATTCAAATAAGGCTGAGGACTGAAAGGCGGAGTTTGCGATGAATGTGGCCCATTGGAAAATACGCTAGAGATGGTCAGTGTTGCATAAAAGGAGAAAAAAACCATGAGAAACGGCCTAGAACCCAAAAAACGGGACCCCTTCTTTGCCTGTTGATTTACGCATTTATGCGACTTCCATCGGTGGCCCTCCTGAACGCCAACGCTCTATCTGCAAATGAGAGTCAGATGCGGGGGTGTAGGCGGACAGCGGCGCGGGTGTGGGCCTTCAAGACTCCTGGGGACATACTCGCTGCAAAACGCGAGGCATCCTGCACCCTTAGGGAGTCGCCTGCCTTTCGATTGGTATATTTTTCCTTCGTTGATCTCCAACCTTCTCGTGGAATTCTCTTTATCGAAGTCCAATCGCTAGCTGAAAACACTGGTGAGAGGGGCCACGGAGCCGAGTTTTCATTGCGTTTACTTTTTCAAACAAATACGAGTTGTAGTGGAATCTCTGACCCAAAAAGAGTAGCAGGAATACAGAAAAGTTGTGGCGTCCGCGAAACTTGGCCAAATTTCGCACGCACCATAGCCAGTCACATCGAGAGAGCTTCCTCATGGCAGTAGTCAAAGACTGATAGCAAGTTTCCACCTGCTTTCTGCTATGAGGAGCTAAGTGGGAGCTATCCCACGCGTGCAAATATTAGAGGCGATAGGGGGGCTCAGCTGGTCTGCTTTTTTGATGGAGCTACAAGAAACAAGGATCCCTTCACATTGTTCCGTCTCCTTCTGGCGGTACTGCGAACTTCTCTTTTGTTCTACACACATTTTCTTCGCACGTTTTTCCCTGACTCCATGGTCTACCCAGTCTGGCTTAACTTCACGCAAAAAAGCCTGAATTCGTATTTTTGATTCCGAGAAGCTATATTCTATACATGCCGGTAGCCCTCGTTTCAATTTCGCGACCATAGCCATTAGTACCGTTTTCGTCGAATGTGGGCGTTTTCTGCCTTGTGCTGGTTTTGTTACTATGAACGCTACTACAGCGACAGTACGCTGTACCCTTGGCCCCCTTCCGTCTCCTGTGAGGTAAGGAAAGGGACGAGACTGGACGAGTTGTATGAGCCTGCTTGCGCTAAGGGTCCCTAAGTCGCGCGTATCCGAATTAGCCGCAACATTGCAATACACACTGCGCATTATAGGGTGCGTGCGAGATATGTCGTCCATAAGCTTACATTTGTCGCCTTTATTCACTTTGTAAAGTTCATTGCGCGTACTTTCGAGCCGCGGCAACGGCACGTCTGTGCTAATTGTGAGCTATCCTATCCCATCCACTGGACGGATTCTTCGACCGACTTTTACTGGGGTTGTTAGTTTAGGCCAGTGTCTCACTTGATCTCGAAAGCTACCTTTCAATGGCGAAAACCGGACTTTGACCTTACAAGGCGCTCTTTGGAATTGCTACTGTTTTTTGTATTACTTATTATTAACGAGTTGAAGCGTTTGACGTTCAATCGTTAGCAATGGAATTTTTGAGGGCCATAAGACTCTTTCAATCAAGCACCAACTACGAGAGGTAAGTTGGTGTTTGTGATTGCGTCTCCCATGTATGAAACAAGTTTTCAATCTTACCTTGGACAATGTCTGTATACCCCGCTTTCATAGAGATTTTTGCCCTTCCCTAATAACATACAACAAGGGGACAAAAAACTCTGCCACACTCCTGATCGAGACGTAGCTTGAAAGTTCTGGCCCATTTTTGGAACTGTCCTGCATTTTCGGGAGTGCTCGCGGAGCCAGCGGAACCAGCCCTTTTTTGAACTCATTTATCTCCACATTGATGTACGTACGTCATCATTTTGTCTACCTTTCTGAAATAACAACCTTGAAAATGCACACTATTTAGCGCGCAAGCCCAACCCTATATTTAGCGCAAATTGCCACCCTGGGATAATACGTACACTCCCCTTCCTCATTTTTTTCAACTTGAAAGCACGAGGGCGGTGTAATTTTGACGTCTCAAACTGCTGACAACTGAGCTTTGATTTTTTCATCGGATGATGAGAATAAAATTAATATATTATCACTCGAACTACGGTAAAATGGTATATTCGCCTTTGTTTCAGACGAAGCTCTGTGATTCGTTGGTAAACCCGACAGGAGGTCCGTCACGCAGCGCGATACAGGCAAGACGCAGCGCGCACTGTATCGATTCAGCGTCAGCTTGAATGAAGTGTACCATATTATACGCCGTCTTACGTATATCACACTTTACAACGCGGCTCTCCCACTGCCCAATCTGCGTCCCCGCCATCTCGCCACGCGATGGGTCTCCTGTCGGGTACCCGGTTTGTTGAATGCTGAAATTCATCTGTAGGAATGCTCGGGGGAAAGGAGCCATAAGGCGTTTTGCTCCCACTTTATACAAGTACTGGGAAAAAAGTCATGGGAAAAGCGCGGACAGCTCAGCAATCGGTCGTGTTGTGTTGTTCAGTCTCTGATAAGTTTTGGAGAAATCTCGTTGGCTGTGAAAGATGGCTCAGTAGCCAACAGAAATTTCCTGAATTGTATTTGAAAGTGGGGATTCAAGCTCTTTGGAGACCTGTTGCAGTCATTCCCCCCCCTCTGTGACTTCTTCCTTCAACATTCACCCTCGGCTGCCTTCACATTGCTCAGACTTCCAAATAGTACTTCCAGAGAACTTCTCTTCACTCTCCAAATGCCATTTTACAGTTTCTCCTTTCCCTTTATCTCTTTGTTACTTCTCTTTTCTTTGAGTGAGTTCAGCATCTATTGAATGAGTGCTTCACGCATTTCAAGTGTTTTTTCATCTCTGAATAGGATTCCGATGCGAGAACACTTCAAAAGTGTCGATCTTTCACTGCACTCTTTGGATGATAAATATGGTTTCTCATTGTGTGGACCAGCTCCCCTGAAGGAAACGTTCGATTAATTTCTCGTTTTGCGGAGCGATTACCCATTACCCTTCACTCTATGACTCTTGCTTCCCTCGATGTCAGTCATGATTCGCCATCTGCATGAGCTAGCTTCGTATTATGGTATGGACGGGGTGGTGCGTAACCGTAACCGTATCTTAGCATACAGTTCCTTTCGAACGTGGTGTTCACAAATTTAGCTATTTCCTCGGGTGTCCCCCAAGAGGCTCACCGCGCGGCGAAAGAAGAGACGTAGATGCGGCAAGGGACGAGTCGCAGCGCGTGCGGTGCGATATGAGACGTAGTATGACACGCTCTATTTAACTTGACGCCTAACCGTTACAGTTGCGCTGCGACTCGTACCTTGCCGCATCTGCGTCTCTGCCCGCGGTGCGCCTCTTGGGGGACACCCTATTTCCTCAAAACGATCCGACAGACATGAATCCTGCCCACACGGTCTCCTCGAAATTTATATCGTTGCTTTTGAATACCAGCTTTCGACCATCTACTCAAGCCATGTTAGTCGTGCATTTCTTCAGCCTCATTATCGACCACATAGGTTTATCCGCTCCATTGAAATTGAGAGGGGGGGGGGGTGGAGGGGCTCGGCATGAGACTTTCACAAATTCTTTCCACGCCGCTTTACTGGTGAATTCTTCTGCTCTAAGTAGTAAAGTTGATGAAAGCCTCTTTCGAAATTCCATCTTGGAGAGCATTAGGCGTGACTTTACTCTTACTACTGCATCTATAAAAAACCAAAGGAAACGAAGAAGCCACGGCTACTCACCTTAGGTTTAGTGCATCGGTGAGCTATGATGTTGTATTCGGTTTACTTGATTTCTGTTAGTTTCCGCTGGAGTCCCACAATTTAGTTTTGGCTGTCTTCGAATTCTGATAACTTTCCATGGAAACTTCATTTTTCATCGGTCCTCATATGAGCTCCGTCAGCGGCGCGCCTCAGAAGCCTTTGGAATTTGCGACTCCTCTTTTCCTGGGCACATTTTAGTGAGCTCTTCGTTTTGAAACTCATAGATTCGTGAATTAGGCTTACCACACACAACTTAACGCATTGTTTGATCTGAAACTTTCGAATTGTGGTGAATTTTTTCATGTTCCTCACTGAATAACGGTGATACGCTTTTTCACCATAGTCACCACCACCCTTTAGCTTTCATAACCGAGCGACCTTCACACAACAATAGGCGACAACATTAGGCGTATTTCACTTTAAAGTCGGCTGACGAGCTGGCGATGCACTCCAAAGCAGAACTTGGGAGAAGTTCGGTCGGCCGCCTGTTGAGCTAGAAATCTATAGTTGCTTTTGAATGAAATGGAGCCATTCATCGAGTAGAGGTAATGAAACCATGAAACCATTGATTTATATGTAAGAGGCCATGACGAATCAGACAATCCAGTCGTTATCCCAGCTCACTGTTGCGTGATTGCGCTTTCTGAAGTTCACGCTTGGCGTGGTCGAGGAAATCCACAACGTGGGGGGTCATATTTGTCACGGGTGTAACGCAGCAGAAAACTGATAAAATATGTTCTTTGCAGGTGCACTTGCTTGTAAATTTTCATAATTACTAGCTAATGAAAATTTGTAGCGAATAAACTTTTGTTGTAAATGTACTTTATTCTATTTAGATTTATTTATTTACATTATTACAACAAAATGCAGTTAAACATGGTTTAATGTAAGCTAAAGCAGTAGGTAGAAAATCTTTAGTCAGTTACGAGGAGAAAAGTGAACTAAAGACGATTTGCACTTTGGAGCAAAGCGCTTGTCGAAGCGTAAAAAGGGCTGTATGATGGCTTGAAAAAGGAGGTATATTCGATTTCAATAGGCAGATGACGCCAGGGATAACAATTAACTAAATTAGATACAATAAAGCTCTTATCATGATATTTTCCATGAACACTCTTATGAAGCCTGTTAGTTATTTGTAAATGTGTCAAATACAATCAGTGTTAGTAATCCTAATTGTTTCAGTGTATATAACCGAGCCTTTGTTGTCAACTGAAATGTTGGCCAATCGCAGAATTTTTTTTCCCTTTTCATTTGAAAGATCCACTCCGCCACGAGCTTAAAGGCACAGTCTGGGATTAGCGACGCTCACGTGTTGCATTCCGATCGTGGTATAAAGGCAGACAAGTATTGAGGTCGTGTCCCTTTTGCCGCTTGAAAGTGCGTGATAAAGAAAATAGAAGGTCGCTCTACTCGCAACCCACGCCTTCTTCTGCAAGTCCCGCCTTCCATCGGCTGCCAAGCTGACGCCGCGAGAGGGCGCGCCGCGGTTACAGTGCGTTAATATTGCGGCTCAATGTCACTGGCACTGGAGCAACTGGAGCTACCTATTCGTGAAACTCGTCCGAACCCGCCCCTTCCGCATCCTCTCGTGGAATGCGGCTGAAACAGACAGACGCTCCACTTGAGCGCGTGATTGTGGTTTTTTTGCTCTCCTTCCCTTTTCCGGACCATTTCTCCTCCTCAGCTTGATTGTTGAACGCTCTTACATACGTCATTCTATATCCTGATGCTTGCCTTTAAATGAGGCGTAGAACATTTGAAGTGACGACGAAACTTACGTCGTATCGGCCATCGATTTGTCCACAGATTTCGAACTGCAGTAGTACTGCCTCACTCTAATAGACAGTTGCAATACCATGGAATACCGACATTTTCTTAATATTCTTTTCTTCAGGAAACGGAGACATCATCCGCTTCCGAACAGGTAGGCGGAGGCATTCATGATCACTTAGCACTCAGAACAAAAGGTTGTGAAGGCCATTGGCCGGCTAAGAAAAGCTACCACGTATCATCAGTGTAGTTTGGAACCTCAGTTCGTGAACCCATCTGAGCTTCGAAGAAAGCTCTCAGATCTATGGTTTGGTGCTGGGTCTCTTTGCTTTACAAACTTCTGATTGCTATAGGGTGGTAGGAGAAGGAATTCCTCAACGTGAACTTTTAGGAAGTCAGACTTCATTTCTGTGCAGAAGAGCATCCCCTACTTGAGAGTTCACACCGTTCTCGAACAGTAGCCGAGTTGGTATTTTGTGCATCTTTGTAATGTTTGTCAGGGTTTTCTCTATCTACTATACAATTAGCTGACTGATTATACATAAAATATAATTCTATGACGTAGTTTTGACGTTTCTTTTGGCCCAAAAAGATGGGGGTTAGCACAGCTCGCTAATGACTGGTCTTCGATTTCCACTTATACAATTTTTCAGTGGAACGATAAAGGTTGTGTTGTTAGAGAAACATTAGTGGCCAAGTGTCGCTTTGGCAAGGTACCTACTGTTGGTCCCAGCAAACCCGTCCAGGTATGACGTCGACCCCCTCCAAAAATGGGTAGAGCGCCTTGAAATAGACGAATGTACGAAGTAATTTCGTTACGAAACAACAAGTGTGCGCCCATTGTGATCTTTCGGGCAAATCTTCACTCTTCTACCCCAGTAACCGCTTCTGCTGCGAATCGCTGTGGCGAAGTTGCATGCCAGCCATTATGACCTATGAAGGCCAGATATAGCATTTAATTTTTGAACGAATTGAACAAAACTTGCGAAACTTTAGCAGTGTGCATTGAGTTATGCAACTACGCGAATCAGTTAGACGTTAGGGTACCGTTTAGGATTACTTGGAAAGCTCAAATAGCTCAAGGAAATGTCCATAGGTGTCCCGAAATCCTCAGAACAAAGCTTTGGCGTGTTTTGCCGTATTTGGTTGTATCATTGTAATTGTTTCCAAAATGTCCTGTCTTCCTTTGCTTGTCCCGGCGCTATCGCAAGATACGGGGGCACTGTGGTGGCAATGCATTGGAAACTGAGTGAACATTTATTTCTTATTGAAGTCGGGACTAAGCTTCAGGCGTAAGATAAGAGACTGTAGGGTGTGTGAGCATCTTTTATTTCCCTCAAAAATCCTGCCCCTCCTAGGCTTATCTTGAAGGATGCCCGTATAATGCGATAGAGCCCTCATCTCTCCATTCGATGCTGGCTATTTGTACTGTGCTACCCATTACATTCCATTCTTCTTCCCGTGGAAATCTGCTAACCAACTGCAGATTTTCGAACTCAAACCCCTCCGCTTCAGTATGAATGATGTTGATCCAAAGCACTGACTTTATAATTTGGGCTCCGTATTCATTTTGTTATCGTAGAGCGGCTAATAAGTATTAAGCGAGTTGTTATGCAGGACCATGTACTGAATATTCCATTATTGACAATTCATTCTTGCTTTACCCTTTCTTTCCAACTGTTTGTTGACTTCTTGCGGAGGAAAGCCAGCAGCTATCCTGTACTGCATGCATACCTGTGTTGGTATGCAGAATGAATAGAGATGGTCAGACGTTCTGCAGCCAATGTCGTAGAGTTCTGGAGAAATTTGAGGCTGTGACCTGGGTCCACTGTAGCACAAAAGCGTTAAATGGGCCAAGTTGTGGTAGTTTATGGCTTGGATTAAGCAGATAATTATGGAGATGGAGTTACTAGTCTGTTTCGTTGAGAATTCTTTATATTCGACTGGAGTAAACTTTCCCGAAATCTTACCGGCTTTTCCACCTCAATTTGTGTACCTTGCAAACCATTTCGTAAACGCATCAATTTCGTGCAGTATTGCACTATGACAAGCCCTGTAGGGGAAGTGGGGAGGGGGGGGGAGGTGAGATGGGTCTAAAAGTTTGTCAACTAAAACCTTCTATTGATCTCAGAGATGACACACATCTTTGGCGCTGAATCGGCGTCATTTTTCGTCAGGTGGCGCCACGACTGATTGACATGAAACTTGCTTTAAGCTTGTGTATAGGTATTTAGTTTGTGGCCGTTACGAATACGACATCGTTTTTGGTATTCACGCTGTTAACGCACATTTTCTGCTCCCTGAGCTCTCTCTGTTATTGCGCCTGCGAATAAGTTTAGGGGAAAGGGTGGCACTTCGGTGTAGGGTGACCACGCACCGAGTTGCAAAAGTAGCGGTCTTGAGAAAGAAGGGTGACCGGCTTTTCCTTCCAAGCCCTCCCCCTTCGAAGGCTCAGTCCTAATTAGCTAGAGGGCATTTCCAATTAGCTAGAGGGCGCGGACGAGCAGATACTATGGGCCAAATAGCGCGAACGACATCCCCACCAAATTTGGTGGGAATCAACCTTGGCGCCACCTGATGCCAAAATGGCGCCAATTTGGAACCAGTGCCAGAAATGGATGTCATATTTGTGATCAGGACGGTCGATGACTCTCGCTGAAAAATTTTCAGCAAAATTTTTTCGACCTATCTCAGAGCCTCCCCCTCCTCTCGAATCGGGTTGAAAAGCCCTTTATGCGCCAATACTTTGAGCCATGGACCTTTCTTCAGGTCTGAAAGACAACAAATCTCCTCTCCCTCTATGGACGCACTCTGTGGATAGACACTTATTGTAGACTCAATTAAGAGCTTACAGCTCGAAACACTTTCGAGTAGGGTTTAATTTCAAATGGACACGAAGAGATTTTTGTGGTTCTAACACCGAGAAGCTCTCCGCATTCTCACGTAGGACGATGTCAGACTTTGCGAATCGAGCGCTTCGCTAGCGAATCGCTGGATACGAGCGTTGCACCATCGAATCGAACTTTGTACCAGGAGTTGAGTATGTACCAGCGACTCGATAGTGGCGAGACCCAACGTCAAAAGGAAGTCCCGCTACTTTCAAACAGCGTCACCGGACCGTTAACACAGTTTAACATTCGCGTGGCTTCGTTCAAAATTCGCTTGGCTAGCGAATCGCTCGATTCGCAAAGTCTGACATCGCCCGTACAATTCCGAATTATAGTTTACTTGGTGAAGAAAAAAGAGAGAGGGAAGGAGGGGAATTCGGGAAGTCTCCGTTACATTACATTACGTGAGACCGTGACGAGATTCTCCGGAAAAGGAGGACTCCTAAGTACGAGCAATGTTTTTGTGCTGATCTGCTTAGTCAGAATGCGCCATGTGCTTCCATGTAATCCCAGTTGCGACACCGAACCAGGATTGGCCGGAGTTGGAGGGTTACCATATGCCAGTCATAGACATATCCTCCTATACGGGCGGGGTGCTCACCCAAAAAGAGCCAAGGATTGAATAGCCAGTCGACTAGGCTAAATTTTTAGTCCAAGGCTGTGTGCAAATGAAGAGCGGCGCCTATCGAAGGTTCCTCCTACGTGATCCATGGCTAGTGGTCATTTGCGGGGCACATTCCGCTCTTCATAATACTCGTAAGCAGGGTTAGCCGTGCGTGGGGCACTTCTTAACAAAGGTTCGCATTTTTGGAAGTTTCAGGGGACTTGGTGGCGGTAGAGGAAGGCGCTTTGGTGGGTTTTGTAAAGGTTTTGGAAAAACTTCATGAAAGAAGTGAGAAGTGGAAAAATTGGAGAAATTTCCGTTTGTGACTGTTCAGATATGTTTGCTCCCGGCTTCGACGGGCGAAAATGTGCCGAGTTCAGCTGCGCCAACTGGTTTTGCAGTGAAATACTATAGAAACATCCATGATGGTGAATGGTCAGGGATGGGGAGGAGGCGGTCGCATAGGGAGACTTCCCTACGGAAGATGGTGGGGGATCGTATCGAGATCCATTCCCCCTAAGGCCAATGTCAGACTGCGAATCGCTGGTAGCAAACCGCTCGATTCGCAAAGTCTGACATCGGTCTGAAGGAAGGGGTTGAAAACTTTTGGAATCTGCGCAACGCACGGTTGACCCTGCTCGTAGGATCGCGGCAGGGCACAGGCGGTTATCGAAGCTGCTCATCACAGGGTTTCTCCAGAACAACAAAGAGTTACCAACGCTTTCCTCTATGAGTCTTCAATCTCACAGACTGAAATTGACGGATTTCGTTGAAGTCGTCGTCAGTGCTAAGGAATAATGAGGAATCGAACTTTTGGAAAAATCGTTCTAGGCAAGCGGACAAACTTTCAAGGAACGATTCCACTTGCTACGCTGACTGATAGAGCACATACAGGTGTTCCTAGAGTTCTAATCCCCAAGGGTCCTCCTTCCCCCAATGTGCAATCGACTGTCTCCGTTTTTGGGAACTCTATTTCAGGGGAATCGACGAGATAACGCGGCACCATCTCTAAGATTAATTTCATCTATTAATCCTATTTATATGCCTTTTTTCGAGGAGGATCATGCAGTGCATTCGATGAAAGAGTGGTTTCACCGAAAAACGATAGATTGAGGTTTTGCCATCGCTCCACAAATGAATAGCGGCCCGTATCTGAATGGAAACGCTATTTTTATAGGGCAAGCGGGGTGCTGAGGCGAGGACACATCGGTTACTATGCCCTCGCTCACTTGCAGCCTGGATCGAATCTCTCCAAGGCAGGTGAATAACAGTCGAGCGATCCTCGACCATGGTTCTGTACCGCGTAAGAATACTGTCGAGAGTGATTGTAGGCGCGAGAGGGCGTGACTGAAGAGTCAATGATCCTCGACCAGTCGTCTACGAATTCTCGACCGATTTTCACCCTGCCTCCAGGTCAATCTTACCTACCTCATATTAAATACCTAAGAAAACCATGGAGTAACCCTGAAAGCACTCACGTGCTTCACTACACCTCCAGCCACTTTCATACTTCAG
>KZ345515.1:5770-24174 GCA_002352805.1 Teladorsagia circumcincta
CCAGTTTTCTGGTGAAAAGCTATTTGAAAAGGTTGCTGATAGTTCTAATTATAAACACGACATTCATTATTAACGCCGACGGCCATTTTGCGCGAATTCTGAAACGCCAACTCAGAATGCAAAAATTAGTCACCGCGAGGAATTGAACCACGGACCACTTCATCACCCCTTTTTTGGTGTTCAGAGAGCCGTTTAGAAAAAAAGAAGCATGGTTTCGTGGTCCACACATGTGCCCCTATGTCATGCAACAAACCAATCTGAAAAAGCTTGGCACGTCCTGAAAGACCTTCCTGGTTAGTTGCCTCGCCCAGCTTCTAGGAATCAAAATTTCAAATAACTACGCATCGTATGGCAAAAGTTGAAGGGTATGAGATCACAGGGTAGTTGGTTTACTTATTTTTGAGCCCTACTCTCTCCAAAGGCCACTTACAACTCGGTCCTTCAAACCACCTCGACCTTATGCTTACCTCAGGACTAAGCCTCGGAGAGATGGACCAGCGAGATCCGTCCTCCATCCAAGCTTAGTTCTGAGGTAAGCCCAGCCCTTCTTCTTTTTAGCTTGAAATCACGTAGGAAGCTACATGATGTTCGCATTTCAATAGGTTGGCTACTTTGAAATGTCGTTTTTGGCCAACATTTGTTTTTATAATAAAAACAACAGCAAGGCACTTCAAAACATATTCTCTGTATTTATGACTCTTCTACATTTGCCACGCAAGATATGAATGCCTTCCTCGAAGAAGTCACCTGGCTTTGACTCTGAGGAGTCGGGCACCCAATGCTTGGCGTTATCGCGTTTATTCAATTTCTTTCCTGCTAAGGAAAGTTACATTGGTCTGAATAGCTGGTAGTTGGGCGGTGCCACGTCTGGGCTACGGGGCGCGGAATGCATAAGGTCTCAGCCCAACTCCTCGTTTTTGCTGTTCCATTTTCGTTACATAGCCGCTTGGCACGTATCTATTTGCAGCCGTGAAATTCTGTTTCTGTACCGATTTACTCTGCCAGTCACCTGTAAATGATTACCATTCGGTGCGGTAGTGTAGCCACATCCCTTGGAATTTCATATCATGAATACTTCCGCCAGATGGATTTTCTAGGTTCTCCATTAGCCACAACTTCGGGAAAATGGCCTAGGTGGGCTACTTCCTCTCCATGAAGTAGGAGCCGCAGGTTTCGGCCGCCAGGATGCTAAGGCGGCGCATGTGGTGCGCAAAGCATTGCAGCCACCTTGGCGGAGCATCATCGCACCGTGTGTTCCGAAGGTGTGATCAGCTGTAAGGCCCCCGAACAGAACTGAGGGGGATGCAGTGCTCACCGTACGATTTGTGATTGTTGTATTTGTTTGCTGGTTAGGGAGCGGGCTAGGGCGCAACTCGTGCACTATACCATCTGCAGTCCGTACCAAATGTATGTCGACACCCTAAAATTTTTCCTCTCTGAGAAACTCTTGACTTTTGCACTACGAGGTTGCCACCGTTCGATTTCTCGGGCTCGAAAAACTTGGAATTTCTCATTTCTCACCGATTTACATGCAGCTTTAAACTTTTTTTTTCAATTGATAGGGAAACTTTCCACTTGTTTCCCCCGTATCAGGAGTATGTAGACACTTTTCGAAAATAGTGTGTCTTTAGAGTCGAGGGCTGGTAGGCATACCAAAGGTATCAGTAAGTTAGAACATTCTGATTGGCATACTCTGAACCAGCTTTCCGGTACCTGTTTCGTCGAACTCTTCTCAACTAGCTAACTTCAACAGCTGGTTAGGTCACTTGAGGTACTACTTCATCTTGAATGGCGCAGAGGCAGCTAACCACTATCTCCTTACGTTTCCGGTAACGGTGTGGTTTGAGAAATACTCCAGCCAATCCAGCACTCGAAACCTTTGCGTTTGCCTCCTCAAAGAATGGAATACGTATTGGCGACCTCCCCTTGGGCTCGCTGCAACACAAGTGTTGTATGACGCTGACTTTCCAAGAAAGGTTGAAGTTGGGATCCAAGCTCAATAGAATCTTAATTGTCTACCAGTCATGCTGACGAGCCAATCTCTAATTTTCCCCTTCTTTTAAAACCACCCAGACAATTGATGAGCCTCCTCTAAAATGCCTCTTTGAGTTCATCTCAGGTCATGTCGAAGGTCCCTCCCACAGCAACGAGAACCCCTAAATATGAGAGGATGAGGCTTTTCTCACTAGTCGAGATTGCGTAACGAGGAAATTTTCACAGAGCGTCTTTAATTTTAATTTTATCATTTCACAAAAGCGCTGTATGTGTAGTCCAACGTCCCATGTTGCGATTCCTTTTTGAGTGAGAATCCCAACCTTGCCAATCTGTGTAGCTCTTCCACACACAGAACTTCCTTCATCTTCTCTCGTATCGTGTGCTAACTAGATTGAATGGAATAATGAGTGATCTTCTCTATAAAACCATAAAAGGGAAAGTCGTTCAAGCGCGAACGTGGATTGCATACCAAAGAAATTTTGAGACAGTGCAGGCTACTCTTGTGTTGTTTTAAGCAAGTAACGACTGAGGACGACCCTCAATCAGTGGCGGGAGCTTAACATCAGGATTTTGTATTTCTTTCCCTGAACAGAGGACGCACGATTGGGTTCACGTGCGACTCCGCAATTGGAAGGTCGAGACATGAGGACACGACACACACCACATCTCTGCTTGGTTATATATTTGAAAATTGCTTGCCGTGAAGAGGAATAATGTCAGAATAAATAACGAATGAAAAAGTAGAGATAGGTCAGGAAACTGGTGCAGAAACTTGATGGCCTCAAGGTGTCCTCATACTTTTGACACAGAGAAAAATTTCACTAAGAAATAGTTTGATTAGAACGAAATCTTTTGCTCAAAGTGTCACCGTAGGTTATGGACCATGAGGAGTTGAATGGTGAAGGTTTCATGGCGGAAAACTCCTTAACACGTTGCGTACCGGCGCTATTTACGGTTTTCCCGCGCGCGTGGCCAAGCCTTTTTTGTTTCGGCCTGCGGCATGCATCACCATGTGATGCATTTGGCCACAGGGAGCAGTCTTTCTTCCGGATAATCCGAAATCAGCTGTAATCTGTTAGCATATGTTTTCCAATGTTTAGAAGAACATATGCTGACAGATCGAAGTATCGAAAAAAATGCTTGTTGTACTGCAATTCCATGTTTTAATGGTGAATACGAAACTGAAAAAACCTACGACATACGAAAATATAGGAACTCGTAAGGTTGTATGAAATTTAATTGTATGAGATTGGAATCTACTCTTCGAGTTTCAAATCCCTTCATGAAATCTTGCATCTCTATCTCCCAACAGTAGTAGTCAATATCATAGCCGTAGTTGATTTTCCAGTCGGTGAGGTCCCGAGCAGACATGTTTTTCATCATAGTCGAAAACATACGTGTGTGATTTTTGACTAGCATTGTTCCATGAAGAAAAGAGAAATTTGAGTTTGAATCTGATGCATCACCATGTGATGCTCTCGGTACGCAATGTGTTTAGATGGCCCACGAGAGGATGTCCACATTGTTTTGGTACGCACCGTATTGCGTCTTTTGTTTGTGCTTGCTTACATTGTCGCTGCATAGATTCCTCGAGGAGCTGCCTCGGTCTAGCTGAAACCCTTTCCTCAACTGTCTCGCCACAGGTTGAAAGGGAGGAGAAGCGGTACTTTTTTATTAGCCCAGTTTCATTTGAGGCGTTGTACTGTCCGGACTTGCGAGCAATACTGGACCCTCCTCTTCCGTGCAAGCATCAGGAGCACCCCACAGCAACAATCGAAGACGTTTGTGCAGCAAGTACACTGCTTTGCAAAAGTATAAATCCACTGAAAATTTCTCTAAAATCTGCATGAAAAGATGTTCCTGAGAAAGCCTTGGGAAGAAATATGTGCCGAATGTAAATACGATTCTGAGTGTAAGCACCAGCTTCCATTTTGAAGACACGGAAATTTTTTATTTTTATTTTTTAGAAAAAGCGCCACTTTGCCGATTTTACAAGAATATAAATCCACCCCATGCTTCTCGGTTGAACTTCTTTCTCATCTGGTGAAACTGTCAGGTTGTTATCAATCCCTCTTTTTAAGGTAATCACGGAAGCAACACCGCTGCCGAACTCATAAAAAAAGGCGAAATGTTTCAAAAAGTGATTAGAATTGCCATGCAGTCAAACCGTGCGTGATTTGAGCCCCGTTCATGTGGCTGTTGAGCATTTCGTCAAGAATTCTGCAGCATATGGAATACAGAAGAGAACTGAAGCTTTTTCTTCGCGTTGCAATTGCGGTCACCGTCGTGTTATAGGGAAAGCAGCCGATTTTTCCGTGGGGCGCTCGAAAATCCAACCATCAAAAAAACCCAATGTCTCGAAATACAAAGTTTGACTTGTGCTACAGGAACTCTGAGACCACTGTCCGACTGAGAATGTTTAGGGCACATTTGAAGACACGAAATTATCGCAAAAAGCAAGTCATCTCTTCCATAACGTGTGCATGCTGTGCCATCTGCATTATGATCGGCTTTCTACCCGCTACTTTTTACTGTCTTTCTGCCTTGTATCCATTTTTTTCCGCAGATGTGTTTATCAGAGGGAAAAGCTCATATTAGAAAAGAAAACCGGTAAGAGAAGTAAAGACAGGCAGAAAAAGGTACTGTGTGGCCAAATGCCTTGCTCCGGCCAGTTCGACCACTGAATTTGGGAAAATTTAGTTCGATTTTGCCGAGTATTTCGTGTATTCAGATGGGCACTACTCTTTTCCCGTCGGAGGGTGGTTTCAGAGTTCCGTAACATACGCTCGACGGTGTCTTTCAAGAAATTAAATTTTTTTGAAGTTTTTTGAATTAATTTCGAAGTTCGGATTTTCGAGTGCCCCTTGGAAGAATCGGCTGTTTTCCCTATAACACGACAGTGACCGCAACTGCAACGCGAAGAAAAGGGTTCAATTCTCTTCTGGATTCCATATGCTGCGGGATTCTTGACGAAATGCTCAACAGATACATGAACGGGGCTCAAATCACGCGCGGTTTGACTGCATGGCTAATCTCCTCACTTTTTCAAAGATTTCGCCTTTTTTTCTGAGTCCGGCAGCGGTGTTGCTTTCGTGATCACCTAGAAAAGAGGGATTGCTAACAACCTGACAGTTTCACCAGATGAGGATGAAGTTCAATCGAGAAACATAGAGTGGATTTATATTTTTGCAAAATCGGCAAAGTGGCTCTTTTCTAAAAAATGAAAATAAAAAATTTCCGTGTCTTCGAAATGGGGGCTGGTGTTTACACTCAAAATCTTATTTATATTTGGCACATTTTCCTTTCAAAGGCTTTCTCGGAAACATCCTTTCATGCTGATTTTCAAGAATTTTCCAGGTGGATTTATACTTTTGCAAAGCAATGTATTACATTCCACATTATTTCAGTTCAGAAGGCATAGTGATAGTTTAAAAACTTTTTTCAACTGAATACATGTATCAAAGTGTATTGCGAGTAATAGAGGTGAGATACTCAAAATGGTCCCATAATTGTTTGACATTGAAAAAAGTTTGTTGACGAAATAGTGAGGAGTTTCCAATGGTTCTGCCAATCGCCATGGATTTGTCCTACAAGCTTTGAACCTTGAGCCGCTTGCAACGCATTATGTTATAGCGCACTCCAGGGAGGAAAACGGCGAGCGCAGTCTAGCCGGTTGATTGGGCATGGTCTAAACGCAACCATTGGCTCCTCTGCCTCCCCATTTCCGTGTTGCTACAACAAGAAGATCAGGGACATCGCAAATGTCTGAATTGCTGCCGTTTCGCGGACACGTTGGCTTCGTACTCGCAACTTTCAATATTTCCCTATGTGTGCCTGATGGTGCATTCGAGCGATGGCCGAAGCAATTCTTCAATATCTTGCTTGCCCTTACTTTCGTCCAGGCTATGCCGTAGCTGACAAAGGCGTTCCTTGCCGCATAATCTCACTATGTAATATAACACAAACTTGGCGTGTCAGTGTCTCGATGTGTACGTCCTCCCGTACGTATGGATGTCGGTCTTTCTGTCCGTCGGCAAAATCCCCCTCCTACATCAGGTGTCAGAGAGTGCTGGGACAAATAAACCCCTGAAAACCAAGGATGTAGCAGGATTTTCGGCGTGAACGTTTCCAGATACTATGATTGTGATACACCCTGCGAGTATAAGGACACCTATTCAACACACTTCACCATTCCATATGTCGTCGTGACAGGTGGGCGGCAGCGGGGCGTGGGGAGGAGGGGGGAAGGTGGGAGAGAGGGAAAGTGAGTAGCTAGTAAATCTGACCCCCTTTCAGTGTCGAGATTTCATTCTGACGCAACGTTATGGTGCCAATACTCCCTCCACTGTATAGAACGCCCTATCAATGCATACGTGTTCACTGCACGATTGCTATTGCTTTTGTATAGCCTTTTTATGAGAAAAAAAACTAGGAGTATTCACTTAAAAATTTGTCTACATATTTCAACTCTGCCTTATATTATACGTTGTAACAAATGTAAGGGAGCATCTTTATTCGGTACCCGTATAACATTCAATGTCTTACTTTGTGGAATTGCCATAGTATACACATGTAATAAAACTGAAATTGAGGTTAAAATTGATTTTTGATATGAAATTGAAATTACAAGCTTGTCAGAGGAACCGAAACGGTTTACAGGTAAGGGAGTCCTCAGCTTGAATGATGACATAGTATCTAGGCAAACAGGCAGATACAGTAGCGGTCAAAAGTTTGTAAACTTTTTTATTTTTGATCTGTTTTGATCTAGCGAAGCCAATAAACAGCGAATTTGTCTCAAATTCACGTATAATATACACAATTAAGAGCAAAATACGATGAGTGACACAATTTTCCAAAATTCCGAACCATAATTGACAAATACAATTTTTTTGAAGAATTGGCGCGTCAAAGGTTTGGAAACTTTCTGTTTTTCTCGTTGTTATAATTTGTTCTCCTCAGTATTTGCACGTTTTTGCTAATTTTGGTGAGAATATTGGGTACTACGTACTTTTAAAACAAATTCACGTGAAAGGAAAACCTTTCTTTAATTTTAGAGGGTTCCCTAGATCTCACAGTCCGAAGTATGGAGAAAATCTCAGAGTCGAGCAACCATAAAAAAAACGACCCAATTACAAAAACAGTCTTACAAAGAAATTGGACTTTTTTCAAGACTCTGAAATCTGGTCGGCCCGCCTCGTCCCACGTCACCATCTACCAAAAAACGACTTTTCGGGTTTTTCTCAGTCGACCACAAGCACAAGTGCTGCTATACGTCCGCTAGGACATAGCGAATATAATGGAAGATGTCCCAACAAGGAGCCGTCGTTGGGCTTTCAGAGCAGGATGGCCCAACTGGCTTCCGCCCACAAGCGATGAGCCTGGACGGAAGGCTAGAGGTACAAAACTGTGCTCAGCGACGAGTCGAATTTCTACCTTTTTGGAAATGATGTGTTGAACTTTGTGAAGTGATCTGTCATTTGGGAAGCTCATTTCAGGTACAGGATTACGGAGGTCAGGAAATGGTGGAGCAGTGTCGTAGACGAGGGTTTGTTGGACCATCAGGCAATTTCTACCTTCTTAGCACCCAGCGAAATGTGGGCTAGGCCTAATCTAAGAATAGTTTGAAGTATGCAATGCTACCATTTGATGGCTAGAACTGGCCGAGAAATATGGATTTTCTGTCAAGACAATGATCCGAGGCAGACTTACCTTCTCATTGTCGTCTTAACAAACTCAGAAAAAAAATGCTGTAATGAAGGAATCAAGTCACGTTTTGAAATATAACTGCTTTGTGCACCATAGGGAAGACTCGCATATCGTTCCATCAAACCTTTAGGCAAAAATTCCACCGCACAATTTGATTTAGCTAACGAGCTGTAGGATTCCACTTCAGATCCCGAAAAGGATGTTATAACCGATTCAGTGTTGCTGAAAAACGACGCTACGTACAACTACACAATCACGCAACAATTTTTTGAGTTCTCATGCGGATTGGAGGGGTACTGTGCTGAATTCTTTTTAAAATTGCAGAGTTTCCAAACTTTTGACGCGCCATTTTTTAAAAAATTGTATTTTTCAAAAGTGAGGCCCGGTTTTGGGGATCCTGCCTGGCATCGTATTCCGCACTCGATTTTGTATATAATATGTGAAT
Source organism: Teladorsagia circumcincta (assembly GCA_002352805.1). Classification (NCBI taxonomy): domain Eukaryota; kingdom Metazoa; phylum Nematoda; class Chromadorea; order Rhabditida; family Trichostrongylidae; genus Teladorsagia; species Teladorsagia circumcincta. The sequence goes on from KZ345515.1 coordinate 13,917, forward strand.
TTGGGGCATCTTCGTTGCTTGATGGCTGCGTTAGATCGAAAAGAAAAAAGTTTCCAAACTTTTGACCGCTACTGTACGTTGGATATCGATTCAATGTGAAAGAGGAGAAATCGTTCACCATTCAACGTCATCAGCGATTGGTCACTGTATATGTATACCTGTAGGGCAGGACTGCCATTAAGTTGAAGATCACCGGTATTATTAAGAGGCCATGAATCGTGCCGATCAGCACAACAAGGAGCATGCACTGGGCAAAGATCTGGAATGTGGTCACTGTTTTTCAGGATTTGAAGGGCGTCAACACCTGACTGGCACCTTTGACATGTGTAATTGAACAAAGAAGAGACTGAGAACACAGAGCGCTGTGGAAAGGGACGCTTGCATGATGGGAAACCCAACAGCAGCGACCGTCTTTTTCAAACGTGCTTTCACACAGTCCGTTTCTTTCCCTGCATGTAATTGCATTGTAATTAGGTATGTGAATTGATGTGTAAGTAAAAGAAGTGAGACAAAAGTGCGGACCTGTCTGATAGTAATGGTAGCTAATGTGTGACGGTATGTCAACGGAAAAACCGATGCTCATTATTATAGCCGACATCATGATCGGGTCCAGTTCAGCTCCCATAAGCGACATGAGACCAAATACTCCTGGAATTCAAGGTAAACGGTTGCGAGGGTAAGAGACTAGTGGCTTGAAATTGAAATGATCAACAAACCTATACTAGTGCTGAGAATACTGAACGTGGCGACAAAAAGCGTAGGAGGATGTGAGATGAAAAGAACGGCGACGACAAACATTGAGATGAAAGTGAAGAGCGCTGACTGCATCGTAGTAGGTATCATCGTCTCGATCAAATCCAGGAACATGGCGTCTTCCTCATAAATCGATACACCCAGGTCATAATACTGTAGATCATCAATAACAGTTCCTAATTTTCGAAAAAGTAGCGAACAGACGTACGTTGTCGGCGAGAACTCTCCACTGATTCAGAAGTGCTGCTCGATTTGACCATTCTTTGAGTTCCTCACCATGGAAAGCCGTTGTGAAGAAAAACCTTGACACCTTGTACTGGTTTCTGAAAATTACCTACTTGAAAATTCGTAGGTAAAATTCAGACCTCCTCTGAGTAGGAAGAACTATCGAAAAGAATGGAAGATGTAACGTTTTCGCAGTTTCCGCCATGTAACAAGTGTCTTCTTCTTGATATTGTTGATCTATGGAAAAGCTTATTATGAGTAAGGTACCGTTTCCTTAACCTGATTTCATATTTTGCGCCATTGCGAACGTACGACATACGACGCTGCGGACGATACGGACGATGCGGAGACTGCGTAGAGCGTCAATAGCTCAGTGCGCATGACGCGTACTTGAGCATAACCGGTGCTGGTCAATCGATCAAGTTTATTTCCATTACATTCTGTACGTTTTCACGTGTTCTACATACTGTTGTATCGCCTCGCATCTTTCTAGCACAAAACTTCTATTTTGTATGAATTGCTAATTCCCAGTTCATTGCGGTACGACCCCGGTAAGCTCATTAGTGCGCAAAAGCAATAATGACACAAAGAAAGGAAAAAGTTCTGGGGTGTGAAAGTACGAGCGAAAGAAGCATCACAAGACATCAGAAAGAAGACCGAATGTATTGAAATCAGGCCTGATATAAATTGAAGACTCTACTTTCACAAAACTTTACTGATAACGTTTCGGGACTAAGCCCTTCTTCAGATCATTTGAAATAACATAGCACTGATACAACACACGAAAACATTGTCAATAACAGGTGCATACCAACGTCGTCCTTCTGGAAGGAACGGGGAGGAGGACGAGAGGGTCGACGAAGCAAAAATGGGAATAGAATGCTACGTGGGCTTTTTTTATGTGTTGAAGAAAGGGGATGATCTTCTTATAGTCACGATAGCTTTCCTATTGCACGCAATACTGCCTCGAATTTCTATAAGCTTCATTGCCATCTTCATTTCTTCTTTATTCCAGTGCTTCCCTTACCTTTCGTTCGACCGGGTCAGTCACATTTCTGTGAAGGATAACAACACGAAGTTCCGGGGGCATTTCTTGTGCCTGTCGAAGTGTGCGGTGTTTTGAGAATGGACTCTCTGCATATTTTTGGGGACTATGCAGGGCTCTTATGTGCTCGTCCATTCTCTTGTAGAGTGGTCTTGCCGTTTCTCCAATGTAAAGTTCTCCACACCCAAGACACTCTACTTTATACACAACACACCTCATCTAGCACATTTTCTGATCTCCGCATATTGAGCAGTTTGCTCTTTCGCACCGAGTTTCGTATGGACGCGACGATATTAAAAGGCGTCGCAGTGAAGGTGGCGGTCGGAAGATCAAGTTTATTGGGAGCCCTGATCCGGTGACAAATGGTAGTACGAGGGGAGTGCCGGAAGGTGATTGACACGGTTCCCAACTCCGATATTGCCCTCTTTTATATCCATTTTGTCGTAGTATTTCATCTACTTCGTTCGTAATCTTCTGAACATTCACGGAAGTCAGCTTGCATGATGTCGAGATCATGTGGTGAACGACATTCAGTTTCATGTATACAGGGTGGCAAATTCGAGCGTTATTATAATGTTACGAGATGCTCCTTTTCATACCACATTGTGCTGACTTGACCGTTCACTTTTTCGACTTTCGAATTCAGAAATGGTAGGAAGCCGTCTTGCGAAGGCTCTTCCGATCTTAGTCGTATCGATCGGTGGGCTGAATTCAACCTAGAGAATGTTTCTCGCAGAGCAGTTCTTGTTTTGCCGACGATGAAGATGTCATCGGAGTATCGTCCAAAATATAACATTCCTTATGACAGAGCTGTTCGTTCCAGGCTATCCATGAACACCATCGGTAACGAGGCCAACCTGCTTCCCATAGCGAGTCCTCGTAGCTGCTTGTAAAATTGGTTCCGAAACCGGAATGTGTTCACGTCCACCACGGCCCGCAGGAGCTCTTCGATTCCGTTGATGGTGAGATTGAAAAGCTGAAGTTCTAGATTATGTATGCGCAATAGACGTATACAAGCATCCACAGCTCTTTGCGTATCAACGTTCGTGTACAACGCAATAACATCAAAACTTTGATAAACTAGTCGCGATTTGTTGCTGAAGTTGCATCTTCTCAGTTGCTCCAGGTATTGTGATACATTTTTCAGGTGGGAAGAAACATGTTGAAGCAGTGGACCGAGGATTCGTTGTAAGAGCCAACTGATTCGGTCTGTTGGTCCGACTTATGCGGCGGTCAGTGCTGAGCCTACGAGCGAGAATGCAAGAGCCTTGAAGAAGTCGTTACACGAATACTTGGTCCAAAGCTCAAGAGAAACATCCTGACTCAATTGATGACATCTTCATCGTCGGCAAAACAAGAACTGCTTTGCGAGAAACATTCTCTGGGTTGAATTCAGCGCACCGATCGATACGACTAGCATCGGAAGATCTTCGCAAGACGGCTTCCTACCATTTCTGAATTTGAAAGTCAGAATAGTGAACGGTCAAGTCAGCACAATGTGGTATAGAAAAGGAGCATCTCGTAACATTGTAATACACGCTCGAAGTTACCACCCTGTATACATGAAACTGCATCTCGTTCACCACATGATCTCGACATCATGCAAGGTGACTTCCGTGAATGTTCAGGAGATGACGAAAAAAGTTGATGAAATACAACGACAAAATGGATAAAAAAGAGGGCAATATCGGAGTTGGAAACCGTGTCAATCACCTTCTGGCACTCCCCTCGCACTACCATTTATCACCGATGACTTAGCAATGGACGTCGACCGCGTTGTGAGAAGATCAGGGCTCTCAATAAACTTGATCTTCCGACCGCCACCTTCACTGCGACGTCTTCTAACATCGTCGCGTCCATACGAAAATCGCTGCGAAAGAGCAAATTGCTTAACCCTTTGTCTACTGGTGGGACACCTGTGTCCCACTTCCGTAGTCAAGGACACTACCACAGTTCCGGGAAATATTGAGGGAGAAACGCCTATTTGATGGCTGAAGTGCACATATAGAAGCTTTCTAATCTCTACTATGACGATTAATCGTCAGAAGCTAAAGCGAGTCATCCTGCGTAGGTTAGTTTTGACTACTGGTCGTACAGATGTGTCCCACTTCCGTAGTCAAAGACACTACCATAGTTTTAAGACCTATTCAGACGAGCCCCTTTTGGTGGCGGAATCGCGCACATATGAAAACGCTATAATTTTCACTCCGATAACAAATCGTCACAAGCCAGAGCGAGTTACTCTGTATAAATTACTAAGACTTGTAATGCACGTAATTGGTCAGTGCACGCAGCTCCTGGGAAGGATTTCTGAGGCTCACACAATCTCAATAATTGTGATAGTAAATTTGGTGTCTCCCTCCTTTTGTATCAAGTGCAACATACGCCAACGAACTGCGAAAGATGGGGCATTTCTTCAGCCGAACCAGACAGAGGGCGCTGCATTACGACAGTGATGGGTATTTCAACCGAAATATTCTTATAGTTCCAAAAGTGCAGAAGTGAAATTAGAAGACTTCCATGACGTCACAGATTTTCAAGGGGCAGAGTCGAAAAGTCGCTAGAGCAAAACCACTCGGTCAGACCTGTAGCCCTCTACAGAGTGCAACTTGTAATTTTTCCAAAGTGTGGTCGCTACAGCACATTGGCTTTATGCCACGATGAGATATGGGAATTGTTCATTTTCAATCGTTAGTTAAGTTGCTAATTACATTTAAAAAATATTCAATTGAACGGCGATGGCGTGGTGACAAGAGGGACCGTTACCGCGTGCGTAGTCCCTGGATCAGACTCCCAGGAAAAATCCAGCGTACCTCAGCCAAATTTCTACAGGCGATTAGTTGTTGCAAGGAACGATTGTTACTACATTAAACATCTCAGTAACTTAATTCTGAAAAAGTCGTAGTCTAAGGGTTAATATGCGGAGATCAGAAGGTGTGCCAGATGAGGTGTGTTGTGTATAAAGTAGAGTGTCTTGGGCGTCGAGAATTTTACATTGGAGAAACGGCAAGACCACTCTACAAGAGAAGGGACGAGCACATAAGAGCCCTGCGTAGTCCCCAAAGCTATGGAGAGAGTCCATTCTCAAAACACCGCAGAATTCGACACGCAAAGGAAAGGCCCCGGAACATCGTGTTGTTATCTTCCACAGAAATGTGACTTGCATTCCATCCCCAATTTGGCTTCGTCGACCCTCTCGTCCTCCTCCCCGTTCCTTCCAGTAGAACGACCTTGGTATGCACCTGTTATTGACAATGTTTTCGTGTGTTGTACCAGTGCTATGTTATATCAGTTGATCTGAAGAAGGGCTTAGGCCCGAAAAGTTATCAGTAAAGTTTCGTGAAAGTGTAGTTACAGTTGTATCAGTCCTGATTTGAAAGAATGAAACTCAGGGAACCAACAATATTACCGAATGTATTGAGGTTGAAATTGATTGATCGAAATACATCGACTGTGCGCCAAGTGTGTATCGTGCACTACTGCGTGTATTGACGCTCTTTGAAGGTCCGTACTCTCCGAAACGTCCGCATGGCGCAAAGTGTATAAGGAGTCTCCCAAAAGTGGTTTCAAAAGTGCAAAAATGTGCGAATGCACTTTCTAGAAAAGCGAGCAAGTGCGCCCGTTAAAGACACGAAATCTTCACCAGGCAAAGAGTTGATAACCTATCCATTAAACCCTTTTCCCTGTTAAACATGAGCGCGTCTGAAAAAAAGGTTTCAAGAACCTCCATGACTTGTTCATACGTTAGTAAAAGGCACGTGGCAGGACTAGGTTGGTGGAGTGGGTGCGCTCAGTAATGAACGAGGGAATGCGAGAAAGACTTCCGGTGAAGAAAGAAGGAAACCATGAAAATCCCAAAAATATAGATGTCTTGGTTCTTCGATGTGGAGGAGAGTAAGTGGCAGAAAATGAGTTGAGAAATGTTGGGTGCGACACACGGCGAGTTGCGCGGCGATATCTATGAGGCAAACCTTTGCGGGCTTTTTGCGGTCGAATGCAACACGTCAAAGCGTGTACAGATCTTGAACATAGTCTTAGTGATACCTACCACTAGTCCTGTTTTGAATGTTCCCCCAAGGACGTGAGCGCCGCGACTAGCAAAGCATATACAGGGTGGGGGGCAAAAAAGGCATTTTGCCTATTTTGCACTTCGGCACTTTTTTCTTCACAGATATTGCCTCCGATGACGGAAGTTCTTCAGCAAAATATTCCTTAAATTTCCCTCTATAAGTAGACGCAGGCGCTCATTCACTACACTCACGGTCTTCAGAATATGACGTCATCTGTCATCGTCGTCGAGCTCAAGGCGCTTTTACTATGCAAACCCATTCGGAACCCGCCTTCCGGAAACCTTAGTGATAGTACACGATCCGTCGAGGATCCCTTGAGCTCGACCAGTGCATATATGCACTATCTCAGCAGAAACTCCTAATTTCAGTGTTATTATTCGCTTTGGAGATAGTAGGGTGCTTCCCATGAAGTATCTCTCTCATGCCTTTGCGCTCAACGAGCTGCATTCACATCACCGCCCGCGGAAGCTTCTGCCAACTGCAGAATCATGCGGAGTTTATTCGCAACATACATGCTTTGACGTGCTTAATTCTATAACAAAATCCGCGAAGCCTTGCCTCAACCGGATCTCCGCTCATCCCGCTGCGTAATTCGCGTGGAAGCCTTGACGAGCGAAAAGTCCCGCACCCCCCATTTCACCAATTTTATCTGAAGCTGTTGTTTCGAAGGACCAACCCGGGCAGCAGTTGAGTTAACGATTCCCTTCAGGTTGTAGGATATTCTTAAAGAAGACAAACTCATATGTGGCATCTCGTACATGGGATTCGCCCGATAAAGGCCTTAGCGCTTTGCAGAGTTAGCTGCTGCAGCTGCAATGCCTCGCGTCCACAGCGGGGTATTGCCCAGCGCCCTCTCATCTGTTGCACCATCTCCCGCAGCTTCCATTGTCTTACTGTCAACACAGCGGCATTACGAAGCATAGCATGTCTTCAAGTCGAGCACATTCAACAGAATTTTTACTCTTTCTTCACCCGTCCCACTCTGCTCTACTTTTGTGTTTGCGTGCGAAACTTTGAAACTCTGAAATGGAAGCCTTTTTTCTGCCTAAATTTTCTATTAGGAGTCAAAAAAATCAATCCGCCAAATTCGTTGCACTTTCTTCCACTGCTATTCGATCTAGAAGCTCTGGAAGAATCTGTTTGCTCGCGCTCGCAGGAATATGAAGTGATTTAGTAAAAGCTCCTGCTCTGAGAGCCATTTAACCATCTGCGCTGAGCAGACGCAGAACTTTTTGAAAGTCTGTTTCCTCATTTGCTACGTTGCCATTCCTCGGTACCTTCTAGTTTTGTGACTGGTACTCGAGATTACGACTCCCACACCTCCCGTTGGCCAAATATTAACATCCAAGAGCACACCAAACGGTATTTTCCATGACGACAGCCTCGACCTGTTATTTACAAATATGGTGCAGACCAGAATTTATGAATAACAAATCGTGACAGCCTGAGCCGATTTCAGGTTTATTCAGCAAATTTTCTTTACTGTTGCTTGCCATGATCTCTAGATAAGACTATTTTGCTTGAAAATGAAGGTGGATATCTAATAAGATTGCCGAGAAAGCGCAGAGTGGAAACAAAGCGAGAACGCGCGTCGAATATGTCAAAATAGTTGACGGACTGAAGACGCACCTTTGCGGCACTTTCTGGAATTATTCAACCAAATTCCTTTTTTTGTACACCCCATCGCTTTGCAATGCGTTGTAGAGGTCTGAGCTCCGGTAGGTGTCAAGCAAGTGATACGTTACAAGTGTACGTGTAGTGTGAATTGTGTATAAGTGATCGTCTGACTACTTACCCAATTCTGCCCTGTTCCATTTGCAGAAATCCTTTCCAAAACGCGAATTCTGGCCATTCGAGAAACTGCTTCAATTCAATGTCTTCTTGTGTGGTTACTGCCGGAAAGAAGGAGCTGTAAAGTAGCATTCTATTGGAAGGTGGGAAAAGGTATTGGCGTGAATTCAGATGCTTTTACAAACCTGTTTTTCGAGGACTGTCCAGCATAACCGATCATCTGCTCGGATTCAGAAGGGTTGTCAAATTCTTCTCCTTGTTCATGAAAATCTTCATAGTCTCTTAGCCAGAACTTGGTTGAGTACGAACCCACCGAATTCGGTAAGGCTTCGAAATCCTCAACCTGGAATTGGTTTTGTTATTGCGTTATGAGCAAACGGTCGGACATAAATATCACGCGTGGTTGGGTAAGGGTGAGGACAACTAAGCAACAAGGAGCTGTGCTGCGAATCTTGTTGTGAGCACAGCTCCTCGACCAGCTTAGGCAAACATAACCGCAAATGGCATCGAGCAGCGAGGAAGTTGTGGAGCAGTTATTCTTGCGAGCTTTGCCCACTGCTCCGCGTTGGAGAACAACAAAGACCTTTTGGATTGTGTGGATCGGGCGTATGATCCTGGATTTGATGTGCGGAATGCGCGCATGGTAAGCATCGTTTCTTGCCACTACTATTCCATGCGTTACTGGACGTAGAATAGAAACAAACAGAACAGCGTGATCCAGAATCTGTACCAGATGATGTATTCGCTTTGAATTCGTCGCATTCATTACGTCGCCAGGATTCTTGACAAGTACCCAGCACACACTGTAGTATGTCGTGATGTACTGGTTTCGTGCTTTGAAGATCTGAAACACTGGCTTATTAAGGAATCCTGGGTATGGATGTAGGTGCAGCACCAACCTTGACCAAATCCGAGTCTGCAAGGAAAAGTTTGTCTGGGGTTAGTTCTGCTCTGATATTGATGGTGCCGGTGATAGAAACGTACCTACACTTCAATTTGTTGGATGGGTGACCGCCTATCTAAAAAATTACAAGGATTCACATACCAGTAAATGACAAGCACTGCGATGACTAACGACGAGAAGTACTTGTTAGAGATTACGTCACAGTAGGCGTCAAAGATCCTTAAGCATTGAGGTTTATCTTCTTTATTCAGGCTGAGATGGGTTGAAGCTATAGAAACCTCGGTCTCTTCGGCGGCTCCTCGATTGTCACCGAGCTTCTCTCGGAAGGTATTTGTTCACGGATCGCCGGGTTTTCGTTCATCTCCATTTTGATCTCGTATCGTCCAACAACTACCATCAGTGCAGCATATATGGTTATCTACACAAACGGTGTGGTATATATGTATTTATTATATTTCAGATTTCAACCGTAGCTTTTAAGAACTAAGGTACAAGGCCGTCTTGCTCTCAATTTTTGTAAGTTCTTCGAGAAATCCTACATGAACTACATACTGAACATTTTCACATCTTCCTCTGCGCTGAGGATTTCCTTCGTTGAGTGTACCTAAGCTGATAATAGCCAAGCTACAATTTGCCCAGGAATCGGTTTGACGGATCGTGAACGAGAATCGCTCGCTTCTATAAGCAGGTGAATTGAACCGGCAGGGCTCTGCTTCCGTTTTTCGATTGCTACAAACCCCTTGCCTAGGTATGTACGTATTTATTTACGCATACGTGCGTGGGTATACTGCTGGCAAAGATCACCGCGATTCAGAGTAGTTCTCACGTCCTGGTCGGATGAGCTAAGTTCGGGTATTTTTTCATGCTCAAAACATTCAAAGACGAGAAAAGTAAAAGCCCATCCTTTCTGAGCTTCTGCTAGAGAAACGTAAATGCTATTATCTTGAGTGACGCTGAAGCTCTCTCGCACCCACTTCCACTAGCGAAAATGCTTTCGAATTTCATGAAAAAATCACAGGTGGGCAGCTTCTTGCTTGCTTCTTGGAGGAGTGCATGGTAGCGCTCCATAAATGAGGTCAGATCTGCTTTCACGCTTACCTGAAATATGAAATCGACAGCAACGGCGAGAGCGTTGCCAGTGCTGAATAGCCTGATTTCTGGAGTAGGCGTGAAGGCTCCGACGCCGAACGCTAACACATTCGTGATAGTGGTGATGGAGATCTGGGAGATGTGGACTAGGCAGTGAATGAAGGACTGAAGTGCATATAAATTGAAGTCTTACAGATGGTCCTGTTTCGACCAGCATCGCCACGATTCTGTGGCGGACTTCAGCATCAACACTGTGCGGAGGAATCTTCCTAAATCGTGTTTGAGTGAGTCACTTGCATAGGAGATTTATTTATTCATGGCTAGTCTTACAGAATAATCCTTCTATTATATAAACCGCTAATTGGTGTGTCGGTTTGTATG
>KZ345515.1:101005-113203 GCA_002352805.1 Teladorsagia circumcincta
AATATTTATATCCTTAACAGCTTCCCTTCTGAAGTTGAATGAGAAATGTCGAGAAAAGTTTTTTGGATCCTCCTTCTGAAACCTCCTGAATCATCTCTCATTCCTTCAGGTATGGTTCTCAAATAGACGAGCCAAGTGGCGACGTACGCAGCAGGAGAGTAGTGGATCTTCGATAGAAAGGGAAGACGACGAAGGCCCACCGGTGCTTAAAAGAGCAGGTAAACTTTATCACCATCACCACTATATGCTATGCGGCTATTACAACCTCAGAATCTAAAATTGTTATTTTCGTCGAAACTTCAACTACGAGAGTAATTCTGTGCCCTGATAACGAATATGACATTCATATTCAGCGCGGGTGCCATTTGACCACGGTGTTTTCTTAAAATTCAGTGCAAATTAAAAACAGGAACCCTTCGGTGTCTTGATTACAAATATGACATTCAAACGCTATAACAAGATACGAGGGCATCTTCTAGGACTAATAATAAAACTAGGAAGGGGATTTCGGAAAAATGAAGTGCTCATTCACCCTTCGCTGAAGGCTTACTCCGATTTCAGCAAACAGGAGATATTTTAAGCGGTGTTGAAGGTGCTACCACCACAATACCTTCCTAACTTGCGATAGCGGCTGACATCCATTATTGCTCCATCACCAAAAATGAAAGTCATATTCGCTATTAGGGCCCGAATTTTCCCTACAGGCTAAATCAGGGTGCAATTTAAGAAGCCATTGTCGAAAAATTTAATTTAAGAAGCTGTTGTCGTTGTTGTTGTTGTTGTTGTTGTTGTTGTTGTTGTTGTTGTTGTTGTTGTTGTTGTTGTTGTTTTGATGTTTCACTATGCTTCATCCAGCAGCCATCTGCAGCGTTCCTCCGACCGAAGATGTTGAGAAATTCCATTGAATTTCATATGTTCCCTAACCAGTATGCCTGAAGAATATCAGTGGTGTAAGTTAATAAGAACAAAATTGTGACAAAACACTATTTTATGAGAAAGAAATGACCCAGTCCCTTCCCACCACGGTAGGAGGAATGCTGCATTCGTGCTCAGATGACAAAGCGTGAGACATCACAATCTTCAAGTTTCAATTTTTAGGTCTGAAGGGTCAGATACTATGGTTGAAGCGTCGCCGCCACAGAAGAAGACGACAATTTTCAAGCCCTACGAATGATTTTATAGTCGTTTTCTCTAGTGGCTTTTATGCTTTTATGAACTTCTGGTCGATTTTAGTTCTTCGTTTACCTCACTGTGGATTGCTTCCATACACTACTGTACTGCCTTGTATTTATTGAAACGTATCAAGATGAAAGTTGGTTATCCAAAAGTGACTAGCGATATTGTGTGTAACGTCTGACTAGAAAGGTAAACGTGAGATCATGTTAGGCTGAAGGACTATGTTTCGCTGCAAGCAGGTTAAGGACGAGTAAGCGAGAGGATATAGAGACAAGAGAGACATAGATAGAAGCAGGATAACAGAAATAAGTGAAGTGAGAAACGACTGAGGACTAACGGCCTTCCGTAGTCGCTTTAAGACGCAGTGATAAACATCTCCACTTTCTCCCTCCCATCTACAGATGGAGGTGCATTTCTCTAGCTTGGCAGGGCTCCGAGGAGGTTGCGGTGAAGTCCCTTTAAAGGAATTGTCCACGGGAATTTGTGTATTTCCATCCCCTACATAAAATTGTTCTACGCGACCATTAGTGGCGGTGTGCATAGTCTCATGCAAGAAAGTGATGTTTTCGAAGAAGCAAACCTTTGAAAGTCACACCTTGCGGAAGAATGGGCGGGCCAGGGTGTGCAGAGACGTAGGACGCATCTGGAGGTGCAATTAGTGGGCTGCACCAAACTCTTACGTAATTGCATTTGCTGACATGAACTACACTTTACCAGGTACGTCTGTTGCCGTTGAAAGCCATGGGATCCGCTCATCCGTCGGCATAGTGTGAATTTCAAGGTTTGTTTATCTGAAAGCCGAACTTTCATGAAACTTTCTATACCATCTCTGTCGGTCGCAGTTAGCAGTTCTATGTGATGGAGGAGCACAAACTCCGTGGACAACTCTTTCAAGACTTTAAAGACATATGATGGTAACCTATAGGCCCAGACAAAATCACTAGTCAATCCATTCATGACCTATCCAATTTGTTGCACAAAAATGTCCACTCCCCAGTGCCTTCTACAAATGCAGGCTTATGGCGGGAGCACTTCAGTTGTACTTCCACACTACACTGCTACTCATCAGAAGCATATTTCAAATGCATATTACGTGCCATGAGCGCTTTATTCGTACCTTGAGCGTTGGAAAGACTATGGAGATGCTCTCCTCAAACTCTATTTTTGCCCCCGTGCACCCCTCTCTCTTTCCGCCGCCCTCGTCCAAACCCATGTTTTTTTCGTCGTATGAGCGTTCTCATTGATTTTACACGCTTACGGGTCGAAATGTGGGATGAAATGGTTTGTATCAGGCAGTTACCCTTGCCTTGGAAACTGTGAGATCAGGCCGCTATCATGTAGCGGGTACGGTGGACGAACCCTTTATTAGCGAGTGGGTTGATGTACGCGGACAACTCCCATAACTATCTAATAGGAGTGAACTGGACGCCGAACCCTCTTTGGCTTCCCGACTCAAGAATCAGGCAGTGGACTTGCTTGACAAATATGAGTGCATGAAAAATCAAGCAGAAAAGCGCCCTTCTTCGCCTGTGTGACAAACAGGAAGTTTACTCACCGAGAATGCTTTCTAAGTCACGCCCCGCTTTCTAAAAACGCTCTCTACCATGATGCAGAGGCACATGGTGTTCGGCGAACGCAGAACTATGCCTAATTTTTCCTTTGTGGCGAAAATGGGTTAAAAATTGTGAGCGTCACACCTTCTTCATACCAAACTTTGTTGGAACTTACTTAAATGGGTTATTGATGAACCTCATGGTAGTAGGGCATCCACATCTAGCCACCGGTACCATTTGTGATCCCATGCAATCGTCCGTGGCAAATGCAAAACTTTGTCACCGCGAGAAATCGAACTATGGGTAGGTTTATGGTTCTCCTAGCGATGACAAGGTTCATGGTTCGATTCCCTCGTTCCTTTTTAGCCTTCAGAGGGCTGCTCAAGAAAAGTGAAGAGAATCGTCCCATGCATATGTCTTTATTGCAAAGAACCGTTTTGAAGAAGACGGCGCGATCTGAAAGACTTTCTGGTTGATAGACTGGAAGGATTGCCAGTTGTCTCCCGCCCGTGTTGACACAGTAGTAGCCACCCAGCATTTGTAGGGGATCACTTCGCACGTGAGCGGATTCGCCACTGTTGGCGTGCCAAGCGATCTCATGGGTAAACGCTACAAATAAACGCTATGAGCTTCCAGATATTTGCTCCAGATAGCGCCAGCGCCAAAATTGGTTGTACATTACTAGATCAGAAAGGGTTTTCTGGCAAGTGGCTTGCTTAACACGCGTGCGGTCGGCGGACCTCATCGTGGGTCGTGCGTTGCGTCGTCCAGGCTAATCAATCCCTCCCTCCTTTCATTTGACTGGCTCCAAACCTGTCTGGGAGGATAAAAACACTGGCTTGTAAATCCGCTAGGGCCCACAAGTCATTCCATAGGCCACGCCGCAATCAAGTCGCCACTACGAATGAACACATGGAAGTGGAATGCGTACCGCATCCCAAAAAGAGGCTGATCAATGGCGAATGCTTTATCCTGGATTTTTATCAAGGATCTGTAAAAATCCTCTACCTCAAAGAATTTTCCGATCCTTTTTTGGCTTAGGGGCTGCTCAGGGAAGGAACCCTGGTTTCGCAGCTCTCTGAGAGCCCCTACAGCATGCCTACCGTTTTGATCCTTCACATCCTGAAAGACTTCCCTCAGCAGTTTTTTTTTTCTTTGAAAAAAATACGTGATAACCTGTAAACATTTTATTCACGAGAATAAAGTGTAAGAATTCATAGAAACTAGATGTGAATTTATTGAATGATCAACAGAGCTCATCGTCCGATTCTTCGGCGTTCAGGACTGAACATGCATTTGATCGGCGAAAACACACATTGTGGACTTCGCCATGGAATTTGCCGAAGGATGATTGTGCAATCGCGATCGTCATCTGGAAATTTTAGAATGTAGGGTGGTTCCTATTCCTATGTAATAACCTATATATTGCAATTTTTATTTCTTACTTTATTTTGATTCTCAGTTTGGTTTTATTTCATTTCTCGTATTTTGTTCATTCATTGCATACGCCTTGCTGGGGTGATATTAGGTTGGAAACGAAGTTTTTTCACCCGTTTAGAAGCTGAACTCATTCAACATAGACGGAGGAGGAAACGTGTGAAGTTGTCATATGCATACTGGAAGCCCTTCTTACCAGCTCCTTTACTAAGGAGTCAAAAGGCTAAAATACGCCAGGCACCCGATTCCCTTTCGAATCAAAGTCAATGATTGCGTGGTCATCTGATGGCGCACATAATTAGTTGTTGGAATCGCTGGTATGTAAACATTTATATGCATGCTCCTGGACATAACCTCTGCTACACAGTGGAGTTTCTCAGAGGCGGAATCCACGACAATAAGGTAGCCCAATAAAAATCAAGGTAGAGGCGGTCAGTGATGCAGGAATGAAGAAAAAAGAAGAAAGGCTCTAAACCCGAGGAGAGGGACCCTTCTGTGCCCATGATTCCTGTAATGGTGTGCTCTCATCGGTATGGCCCTCATGAACGCTAACACACTCTCTGCTGAACGGCTTGAGTCACACGGCAAAGGGTAACCCTTCGGTAGGTGTGCACTGGCTCCAACGGTGCCGCAAGACGTGCATCATTCCACTCCCTCAGAAGGTCACTTGCATTTCGAATAGGTATGTCTTCCATTCTTTCAGCTCTGACATCGATCCCCTGGCCTTGGAACAATTGGAAACATTCCCGCAGCCAGCATTTATGACAGATGTCCGGCAGGAATTCGGACAGTTTTCGATTTTTTCTTACCAAAACAAACGCAATTCTTTTGCTCTTTTCGTTCTTATTGTGGACGATAGATCTCCAACCAGCGATTCATGGGTGAGATAGAAATTATTATATGATTTCCTCTGTGAAGGATTCCTTTAAGGCGTTATTAAGATAATTGCGCTCGGAATAGGGCGGTTATGGGATAGTGCGACTATCTGGGTCTGCAACGCAATTAGCGCTCCTCTAAACGTGGAAACGGCACCAGTCACTTTCTTTGCCGCCTAGTCACGGCTTGCAGTGGCGCACATACTTATTAGCACTAACTTCATCGCTCTCCCTGCCTTTAATTTGTGACTGAGTTACATTGGAGAAATGATTAGTAAGAACTGATTTACATCAAATTTAGGATGTTGCATTTAGCTCGCCGGCAGACTGATTGGGAATTTGCATTACCAGGCTGAAGATTAATTCCTAGTCAGAACTTTTTCGTATTTTCCTACTCTTCAGACACATGGAGTGGTTTGAACCGTACAACGAATTCTACAATGTATTAGTTTGTCTAAGTTGAACTCTTAAGCTCTTATAGAATCTTATATACCGTTCGAAAGAGAATTGTCTGCTCTACAAAATGACATGTTTGGTTTCTATAATCACTGCGCAGTTTTCAGATTTCGAGCCTGCAAAATGGGAGGTCCAGACGACGAAAATCAGCCAAACCGACAGCGAGCTCTAGCACTCTGTTCACTGAGGGAAATCAATCAATGATGTACCCTTCACTTACTCATGACCGCTTCTGAACATTTCGCTGTTGGGTTGTGGGAAAAGCCTTCCCCCATTTCTTTACGAATTCGATCTGTGATAAGCCATAGTGTTCTTCAAATTAAAATTTTTCCGCTAAATCACCATTGTTTCATATAAAGTGATACAGCATTCGTGAGCAATTCTACTGCTCAACTTGTCCATATGTTTTGTTTTTATACTTGTTGTGAATCGGGTCGAATTTGAGCCTGCGTGATAGGGTGTCCAGTACACGAAAATGACCACATTACTTTGCAAAAAATTTCCCTTGAGAAGGAGAGAAAATCAATCAGACATACATTTTTAACTTAGGTATGGCTTGCTCTTGACAGTCCACTAGTTCTTCAATGTCTCGGCTTTGAAAAATTTCTGGCCTAAATTTCGCTCGACCATGAGTTCTGGCGGAAAAACCAAATCTGCGAAACTAGCGACGCGACTTGCTGGCAAGCCTAATTGCGAAATCTTCAGTAGAGGTCATGAGTAAGTGGAAGGTAGATCACTGATTGATTTCTCTTCAGGAAAAATAGTGTTAGAGTTCGCTGTCGGTCTGGCTGATTTTCGTCGACTGGACCTCCCATTTTGCAAGCTTGAAATTTGAAAATTGCGCAGTGATTATAAAAAACAAACATGTCGTTTCGAAGAGCAGGCGATTCTCGTACAAATGGTGTATAAGATGTTTTGAAAGCATAGGATTTTAGCTCAAAAGTTTTTGTTTGGAGAAAAACGACACTATTTATGAGACAACCTAATACATAGTCTTATGAAGTTTTGCCCTCCATCCCTCTGAAATCCGAGTTCCCCTTCCAAACTTCCAATTTCCTTCTCAACATTATAAGATATAAAACCTTGGTTGGAGTTATATTTGGTATTCTGCTAAAATCGAAAATTCTACAGAAAAACTGCTTTCGAGGATAATTTTTTTTCAGTGAGTAGCGTGAGTGGGGCGCGTCAAAAAGAAACGTTGTCCCATGAGCCCGTTACTTGCAAAACCGCGTTGTCGCCAAAGGGTTAAAAATACCAGAATGCTGAAGAGCACCCATACCCTGTGATGAGCTTCACTTTCTCCACCTCCCCATTTTGTCCCACCCTTTGCCGATAGTTTCAGCGCGATGTACATCTGTATACCAAACAAACACCTCCTGAATCACGCTTTCATTCTCTCATTAAAACGGTAAATTTAGTTTTTTTTTCAGATCTATCGTCTGTTACTGTACACTGACCGATCTAGTACAGTATGCATGTGGAAGGTCCACAATGAAGTACAAGTACCGCCCTATTATGACACATTTTCTTATAATTGATTGGCTAAACTGACTTATGCTGCCAACCTTCGAACTGCCTTTA
The DNA here is from genome assembly GCA_002352805.1 of Teladorsagia circumcincta. Lineage (NCBI taxonomy): Eukaryota > Metazoa > Nematoda > Chromadorea > Rhabditida > Trichostrongylidae > Teladorsagia > Teladorsagia circumcincta. Next base: position 108,084 of record KZ345515.1, read on the forward strand.
TCTGTTTACGTTTTTGAAAAGAAATAGAAAAAAAATAAACCTGTGAATAATCCATCTTCATTATTGCTGGACTCAGATGACACTAGTGAACGCCTAAAATGAGAATAATCAGCCAAAAAAAAACAAACACATACACATGAAAATTAAAATAAAATCCTGAGATGCGCTACACATTCAATAACAATTCAAGAACGCAACGGTATTTGTATGCCTACTTATTTCGTCCTTACCCCATAATAAATCAAGAAAGAAAATTACATAGCAATGACTATATCGCAGTGGCTTATTAAGAACTAAGGCTTTTAGGTCGCTGGGTGGATTTATAGTAAAATCAGTTATTAGAGAATATCAGATATAATAATCTTTCTCCTTTCCGAATGAAGAACTGCCAGAATCAAAAACAAAATTTCAACGCACAGTGTACTCCAAAAATGTTTAAAAGCGCCGATTGTCCGTTGTTCTAATTCCAATGATGCTGAAACCCCACCATTGGAGTGGGTACAATAGATCCCCCCCCACCTCACCATCAGCCTCAGGGAGTTCTCCGACGGGGATTTTCGGGATCCCTCCGAAGAGCTCAATTAGGTCCCCCTATTGAGAACTGCGCAGCTAAGAGTTGACTATGCTTAAAGGTGATGCGCTTCACTATCCTTTATTAGAAGTCCATAGTCGTTCTACAACACGCGTCTGGAGCTCGTAAATATCATTTCAGTTTTACTAGAATGCTGAGTTGATAGCGAAGCTTTTATCGGTGGCGGAAATGGAACCCACTCCTCCAGCTTTCAGGGCGGTTGTGCTACCGCTTCTGCACGTACATTGCAGCGCAACACTTAAAGCAACAGTGTCAGCAGGGTGGGCGTGGCCGGCATCGGTGGGATGATCCATTCTTGTAAACCTGCCCATATACTAAAGAATGTCGGGTCAGTGAAGAATGGTACATCTCTCACCTGATTAAGATTGCCTCGCTTGGAGGTGCGAAGAAATTATAATTAGGTGCGAAAACTTAGCGGATTAATGCAAAGCGACCTCATAAAGATGAAGTCATAGGGATCACCACGCCATCCAAATATCTGCATTGGTCACGTAGAAACGGTAAGAAATTGAAAAAAAGGTAAAAAAAAATCAATCCAAAATTCCCGTTTTCACCAATCAAATATTATTAATTAGTTATAGCTAAAAAAGTGGAAGAAACCACAAATCTACTACTGCAAAACTACAACTGAACACTTCTACTATGAAACAAAACGAAAGGAGCAATTTGAGTCGAGAAGATGCGCATGCTTTCGTTGAGCACCTCACGTTCTGGCTGAAAGTTACTATTCTCCTTCGAGCCAGTCAGAGTTATGACCTTCGTCTGCCTCCTGTATGATTTTCAGGACACCTCTAGGTACCCCTCCCCCATACCATTTTGCGAGCCTATGGTATTTTGAAACGGATCCCATCATAGAGGCAGTTTATATGCAACGGTGAGCTTTAGTGTAGTGTTGTCATGCCTTCTCGTGCGCCTCCCCGTTTTTCAGAGGTTTCAAACTTTCCCAATCATGTAGCCTCTCACACATTTTCCCCGCAGCTATATTTTTCATGTCATTTATACCACTCGAAGGTCCTTCACCAGTATCCCAGTTTAGCTTTGACCAGCTCTCTCAATCCTTTGCTCTGGAACGTCACCTCCTTCCTGCGTTGCTCCGAAACTTAAGCACTCTGTAGAAGTATGTTCCGCTACTTCTATATAACTACATTATGTTTGTGAATTTGTGTAATAACAATGTTTCTCAATGCTATTGTGATGGTATTTGCTTTCTCAATTAATTGCGTGCTACTTGACTAGTACAGAAGTATGGTGACGTTGTGACCCTTGAGCCATCACTTTAATGGGGCCTTTTCGTACCTAGGGTGCGAAGATTTAGCTCGTATCGTTCTTGACCCACCCAAGAATCTCGCAAAATCTATCGATGGAAATCTTCTAAATATATCAAAATCATCTCTTTCAATTAATTATTAGGCAATTTCCGTACTGTAAAAGTATCAAACATAACTATTGTGATTATTGGTCTTTGAAAAGAACTAGGTAAAGTGCCCTTCGGTGTAGAACATCATAGAAATATGTACTTGATGCTTACCTGTTGATGCACCGAAGTACGTTTCTGAGAGTCTCTTGGGACGTTTCCGGCGAAGGATAACTGCTAACCACACAGAAGCACATTCCACACAACACCAAGCCGACCGCTGACGTCATCACGTAGTGGCTGAAACCCTTTCACAAATAAAAGGCGTGGGCACTTGAGACACAAGCCTTTTAACCTTCAGAAGGGCTCTCACAGGGCACGGGTGCACTGAAAGCGTGGGGAAAGCGAATGCAGCAGTTACAGAGAACGAGGAAAACACCTGCTTGATGGCTAGTTTGGCCAGAGAAACGTCAGGTGATGATTGAAAAGCATCAAATGCAGCTGAAAGGAAATGAACGTTGATATGACTACTCTGTTTTTAGTAGCCTTCTTAGATACTACTTTGCTGAATAATGATTTCACTGCCGAGATTCGCGCGCCCACAGAAAACAGACGATTTTGTGGGCATATGATTCCTTAGAACCTAGCAAAGGTTTTAGATGTTTAGTGAATGCAAGGTTTGCAGTTTTTGATTGAAAAGCCTGAGAATTATTGCCACCTCCGACTAATGGCTCCTCAAAAAATCTCTGGTCACTTTTAAACCCAAAAATTTCTTTTTTTTCATGAGTTTCTTGTGCTGAATCTGGTTTGGCTGCCTAACGAATTACTTTTAGAAAGATTCTTCAACATTCAGTAAGCGGCCACCTAAAGAAGGGGGGGGGGAGAAGGATATTGTGTGACAGGTATTGACGCCTGTTACAGTGCCAACTGTCCCAGGAAAGAGAATTCCAGCGTGGGTGTGGAAACGAGAACGAAATAGTTCACACTTCCCAAGAATTACCTTCCCTACAATTTTTTATAACTACGTAGGCGAGCTAGGCATTGGAATTCACCCCGATATCCTGAAGCATTCTTCGGGATGAAAGAAGGCCCTGCATGCTTCAAGAGAACATTAACTACTCTTAGTTACGGAGAGGATTGAGCTGTATCAAAATTCCACTGTACACATTCACTTCTTCGGTATTCTTACCCTACATCCTTCCAGGATCGCAGTTCTTCTTCCAAACTTCCATTTCTCTTTCTAACATTATATGATATGAAAGCTTAAAGCAGCAGCAGATTAGGTGAAGTTAATACTGAAAATTCCATCAAAGAACCACTTTCAAGGATAATCTTGCCCAAAGTTCCGAAAGAGCTGAGCGCACCCGAAAAGAAGCGTGGTTCTACGAGCTCTTTACGTGCAAATTCAAACTGTCGTCAAAGGGATATGGAGCGTGGCTAGAAATTGAAAAAATAGGAAAATATAGATATGACAAGTAAACGAGGCTTCCACGATATGGGTGGAGGTCCATGGGAAACGAGCTAAGTCGAAAGGCAGGCAGGCCATCCAAGGGTGCTGGACCAAATTCGTTTCGCTGCGAAGAGTATGCTCACAGCGGCCTAGCAGCGCCCCATCGCGCCACTCGCGCCGCTGCACTCCCACCTCTCGTTGTCTGACTCCAGCCTTTCAACAGAAGGAACATTAGCGCGTTGAAGAGGGAAGCACCGATGAAGTTGCATCATTACGAGAATGAGTGTGCAAGGAAGGGGTCCCGATTCTCGGGTATGAGCCTCTTTTCTTGTTTTTAACTTTCATCCCTGCAACACTGACCACCTCTACCCTAAACCCTGATAAGCTGTCTTTTCATCGTAAACTTTGCTTTGAGCCAGCATGTGACATTGTAATGAAGCGGAAAGACCCATGAGACGCTAGTTTTCTCGATTATAGCAACACTTTACTCCCATGTATGTAGTCTCCGAAACAATGGACGGATACCTGTTCAGGTAGTGGTGGTTCTGAAGACCAAATTGGAGATAACACAGTATTATGGGCTCCGCCGTGACGTCTGTTATAAGGAAGTTCATTTGGGATTCCTTTTAGGCTCAAACGACCGGCTAGAGTTCTGTATATCAAGTGAGGATGCATAAAGAAAGATACAAGTAAAGCGAAAGAAGCAGTAGAAATGCGATCAACGGACGGTACTATATTCAACTAACCATTCTCTGCAAATTAATAATACCACATAACTTATGCTAGTTTTTCAATTATAGTTTCTGATAATGTAAGTATTACACCTTCTCAATTTGATTTGTACTCAAAGGTCAGAAGAATTATTATAGTATTGAAATAGATTTATGAGCACTGTTGAGGTATCAGTTCAAGGATGAATAGCATTTACAATATAACTCCTTTTGGAAAGGTAGTGGCTACGCCGATCCGGCTGTAATCTGATCCTACAGCATGTGCACGTGCGTCGAAGTGCTTTGAGCTAGGTGACCAAACATTTAGTCCTAAGCTATGAAGGATAAAGGCCGGCACTGTACTTTGCCTTGGTGCCTAAAATCTCATCATGATTTTCTTCGAAATCATAAATGAAGGTGGACTGGCTCAAAATCTTGCAATTCGGAGAAGTTTGACCTGTTATGTACAAATATCACGTCAAATTGCCGCGAATATGTTTGACGCTTGCGCCACAGGCTCTGGCGTCAAACCTCCTCAGACCATCAAATCCGCTGCATAACTCGCCCTTCGTTGCAGTCTGATTAGGGGTAACACGAATACAACATTCAATTGCCGGGGATCCGTTGGTAGCTTGCGTCAAAGGTGCCGACACCAAATTTGGTAAGGCGGCGCCTGTGACGCGGCGCCAGGCGTTTGTGGGGTGTGATTTGTATAAAAAGTCTAGGGTTCAAGCTATTCACATGGGTAACCTTTTGAACCAATCTACCTCCTTTCACAAATTTCAAGAAAGAAAAACAAGTCAGTTTCCGACAAGTGGAGCAGTAAAAGCAAAGCAGTCGGCACCAAGGTAAATTGTCACACCCTCACTTTTCCACACTTTTTTAAAAGTTGACGACCCCCCCACCCCCTTAAGGGAGTTGTCATGACGTTTCGTCATGATACGACAAAGACAGCAAGGTAAAACCAGTGCCACGTCATCGTATTGATTCAACTACCCAAAACCTGCATTTAAA